>PVIR01009497.1:0-53067 GCA_004026965.1 Petromus typicus | reverse complement strand
AAAAAAAAAAAGAATAGTGCCAAACTCTTACATAAGAATGTTTCTCATACTTTCACCTGCTGTGAGGGAAATTGACTAGAATTGTGCCATTCGAATTAGTTTCATAAAGTGCCAAAGACTGCACATAGACGTCATTGCTGTCCCTTCCACCTGACCTGTCAGCTTCCATCCCACGAGCCAAGCAGTGGTGCAGGAGAGTGGGGGTGTGTAATTGGAAGGAAGTGAGACCACAGATGCCCTTGTTAAGGGGAGCAGTTGTGAAGAAACACACTTCAGAGGTAGAAGGAATACCAACACTGACACCAGAAGCAGAAGAGATTGAGCTGTATGAAAACAGTGGTTCAAACACTCCTTTTGAATTGGAGAAGGCCCCTCTGATAGGCATTTTATCACATTGAGCATTTCCTCATAAGTAGCTTGGAGTTTTTCTGCCATTCTGCATCTTTTATCTGTAGTCTTTTTTTCACTTTCTGCGTGGAATTGTGCCTCTGTGTACTTTTATTTCTTTCTGATGATATATTAACACAGAGGTATAATAAATGGGAAGATCTGGGATTTTCACTTAGAGATTTCCCTCCTATCCCTCCCGACGGGATCAGGTCTATCTGATGTGTAGGAATGACTCACAATTATTTGGTGTTCTCAATATAACCGTGTATGATTACCCAGAGAGGAAAGACACTCTGTGGACTTCCACTGTTGCCTGTTCATCTCAGTTTGGAGCTCACTCGCGCCCCCTTTGGAGTGTGGGAAGTGAAGGAGATTGTTTAGATAATTTCTTCCTGGCAGGAAAACATTTATCAATATAAATATTTGGAGAAGTATCTGTTTCTTTTCTCTTTCCGTCCTCCACTGCAATGCTATTCCAAGGACTGATTTACTAAGTAGGCTTAATTTTAATGGCTCTACTACTGGATGTGTTGTTTACTATTTATAATCATGACTTTTAAGGACATTCAGATCATCATCAGCATAATCATCCTTCAACAAATACTTAAGAGAGTCATGCTACGTACACAAGACACTGTCTTTCAACATTATTATTACACTAGTAAAAACAGTCTTGTTTAGCATGTACTATTAAGAAATTGTTAATTACTATTTTGGTAATTAGTTATAAAAATTACTGATTTTTAGTGAAGGTTTTTTGGTATAATTCTAGAATGGAGAATCGATTGAGTTTCTACTATGATTATTTGTGGCTGTGTGGCTTAAGCTTTGTTCCTGTATGTGTTGAACTTTTTGAGCTACTTTTGACAGTAGGCTGGCTCCATTGGAATACTAATTTGTTCTTTTTTTTTTCTTTATTGTTTATAGTGAATTTATAAAGCCGAGAAACACATGATCACTACCCCTCAGAGGAAATCAGTAACTGTTTCTTCCAGTTTAATTCCCGCTTCCTTAATTTTTCCATCTTGTTATGCCTCCTCCTTCCCAGATCAGGGTCTTCATGCCATGTGTTGTTATGTGCCCATAATTAAACCTACACCCAGGAAAGGGTATTAATGGCTTTACCCCACAGGTTTCTAACTGCCATAGTCCAAATGAAGCATATAGTGGCTGGCAAAGAATTTTATTTTCATGAGTGGCACTATATTAAAAATTAGAAGTGATCCATTTTAAATGATGTTGATCTTAGAAATCCTGGCAATCTTGGATCTGTTTTTTCATCTAGGGACAAATGTATTTCCCAGAATAGTGAACACCCTCTATTTTCTGAGTTTCTGCTGTTCAATTTCACTTACTCCGCATTCCTCTCTATCACTGCTGTGGATCTGCAGCCATTTATCACTTGTTTGTTTTACTGTCTTTCACCTAATCCTCATTACTCATTTGCATGTTATCTTTCCCTCCATCACTTGTCCATGACTTTACCTTAAATGCATTCATACTAAATTTAACAAAAAGTCATAAAACTAAAAAACAAATTGAACCAACTATACCATTCTTTGTGTGTGTGTGTGTGTGTGTGTGTGTGTGTGTGTGTGTGTGCACGTGTATGTGTGGTACTGTGGACTTAATCCAAGTTGTTCATGTTGAGCTGCGTCCCCAGCATCTTTTAAATTTTTTATTTTGATACAAGAAAGACGAAGGGCTGCATCCACTCACATCTGAAACATATGACTGAGGACTAAATGATCTTTTGGGGAGAGTGGTGGTAACTGAAAAGGAAACTTGGAGGGAAAACCTTTTCTGATTTATGCCTTAACCAAAATAATACTAATTAAATACAGAGAGAATTAGATAAATTTAAGAAATAGCCCCTCTATAAAAGGCAAAAATATATGTGTATTTCTTAAAGATCAGATTGAGCTATTAAATCAGGAGACAAATGCTCAATCATATTGTATTATACATTTTTTACATTTAAACTAACTGTTTGGTGCCTTATAGATTCAGATGTGAGTGGATAGATACTAAAATTATCTTCTGTCCACTCATTTATTTATTTATTTTGCAGTGATGGGTTCTGAGTCCAAGGCCTCGTGCATGTTTGGAAAGCATGCCACCACTGAGCTGTAGCTCCAGCCCTTTGTTTATGGAGATCCAATAATGGGGTCCCAGAAGGAAAATTGCTGTCTTCCATAGCACTATGTCATGTAAGCAGTCTCTTGATGTAGTCTAATAAATCAAGTGCAATTGTGCATCTGAGAACTCTGTCAACTATTAAAGTTCGAATATATAGTCAGAATTAGAAAATTCAGTGCTGACTTTTAATAAAGAACAGAACCTTTTTGGGTTTTTATTTATGTACATCAAGATGCAGCCCTTTGTTTTTCTGTGAAGAATTTGCAAGCTTCATGTACATTTTAACTGGAAGAAATGTAATACCTCACATAGGTATTTTAGAAAGTGAGACAACACAGGAAATGCTTGCTTGCTCCAAGCCATCTATTATCACTCAAGAACCAGGTCCTCTGTGAATCCCACATTCTTTTGAAAAACTTTGATAGATGTTTGGTACTTTCACAAAAGACAAACTTTGAGGAACTACAAATGAGTTATTCTAAGCCAAATCAGTTATCAAACATGGTAATACCTATCAGCCACAATTTAATGCCTAAAATATTTAAATATAAAATATATTGAAGTATGTTTTCTTACTGTATAAGCTTACATTTCTTCCAGTTAAAATGTACATGAATCTCTGGCCCATAAAAAAACATCTGAGCTGATGCATATGTAGAGTTTAAAGCCACTACCTTACCAGCAAAAGCCCAGTTGTATAAGGAGTTAGAAGTGCTGTTGTCAATTTAAAAAATGATTATCCTGGGATCTGGATTTACCTTAGTAGTTCTGGTGCTGCCTTGCAAACACAAGTTCCTAAGTTCGATCCCCAGTAACCACATACAGCAATGCCAGGTGTGGTCACTTACACCCACAAACAATCGGTACCGCATTCAGCAATGCCAGTCTTAGTGGCTCAAGCCTATAATCCCAGCACTCAAGGGTCAGAGGCAGGAGGATTGCTGACTTAGAGGCTGTGTTCCAGACCAGCCTGAACTACAGAGCAAGACTGTCTGAAAAAGAAGAATTTTAATGGTTAGCTCACTGCCACCATGCTTTGTAAAGATCACAAGATGTCATCAGTTACAGCTATTTATCCTGTACTTGGATCAGGATGTAAGAGAATACTTCCAGAATTCTATTCTAGGCAGCACTTTGTATGTTTATATGTTTTCTTCTGACTAAGAGTCTACGGGGACCATTTGAGGGTTTTTTGGGGGGAGGGGGCATTAGTGAGACATGGAAAAAGTTTATCATGGGAGGGAAGCACAAACCATTCTGAGCAAGTGGCTGGGAACTAGCTGTTCTCTGGGAAAAGTACTGCTTTGGGCCATTGAGCAGCCTCAAGAGGGCCGAGGTGCCTTGGGGCAGGTGCTGAAGGGCAGGTGTGTGATTTAGATCCTTGAGGATGACTTGCGGAAGTCCTCTCCTAGCTGTTTCAGTTCCAGTTCTCTTTTAGAGGAGTAACAAACAAAACATCTTCTTCAAATAGTTATCAAGCCCTGATTCTTTAAGGAACAGTGGCAGAATGGCATTTGTTAGCACTGCTTGATAAAGCCTTGATTGTGCAAAAACCCCTTAGCATCAAGGCGTTTCTTTGGCTTTACTTTGACTCCAGTAAATTATGCTCTTAAGATTTTTCAAAAAGTTATTTTTATATGTAAAAGATACATGTTTATAGACAGAATTCAGCAAATTGTTTTCCCACTTTGCCCCCCAAGAAGTGCCCTTACCATGTAGAAATAAGCAGTCTTAATATTTTTGTTTGTGGGGATTTATCTGGACCTGGATATATTTTTCTCTGTACCTGTCTGTAGCCCTAGCTGCGACCCCACTGTGCACGCTGCTATACACTGCTTTTTATCAACTGACCTACTGTAAACATTTTCTCAAGCTATTGCAGATTTTTTTAATATCAGTGTTCCATGTCTTCAAAATATTCTATAATTTATTCCTAAACTGTATTTATCAAAGATGTGAATATTTGTTGTAGAAATGCATGAATGCATCCATGCATATACACCTTTGATTATTTTTTTCTTAAAATTACTAAGAAATCAAACTTTAAAGTCAATTTCTAAGCCTTTGGATTATATATTTGATAGAGTTCCTGAGAAATTATAATGATTTATTATCCCTGCAACTATACACTGCTTTTGGATATCTTAATGTAAGGTGAAGTAAAGATAATTTTTCAAAAACAGATGAATGAAGGATAGTGTAGCTAGCCTCTGGAGGCTGGTGGACTTGTATTCTCAGTTGTTGTGTTTAAAGAAAAGGTGACCATTTTTCTCAGTTATGTTTGTTTCACAAAAGAATATAGACAAACTATAAATATGTGTTCATTGATGTCAGGGAAAACGGGGACTGTTCACAGTTGTCACACTACTATAACTTTTACTTCTTCATACTTGAAGGTATTCAGACCTGTCAGAGCATGCTTCTTCCTTTCCAGTGTGACATAGCAAGCTTGAAAGTTTTCAAAAGCTTTCTTCCACTTATTTGTGCTACCAAAATGTTCAAAATCAGAGATAAAAATTTTTTTAAAGATGAATTTTTCTCTTTGAAAGGTTACTTGAATTTGAATTCTGAAGCAGTTTTATTTGAAACTTACAACAATTAATGGCAGATCTACCCACTCTAAATTAGAATGCATTTATAAACCTGAAAAAATATGATTTTTTGGATATTTTGTTAGGAATTAAATTTTCATAACGATTATTATGGAATTCTTATGGATGATTACAAAACAAAATTATGTCAGTGACTTAACTATCCCATAAGTATGATAAGGAAAAGGGAATTCTGAGGTCTTTATTTCAGTGAAGGCAAAGTAGTACAAGGGTCATAAGAACTTCCTTGAATTATCTTGCTAAGGTTCACATTTCTTTTCCAACCAGTGATACTTAAGGTAAATTGTTTTGCCTCTCTGAGCTTTGATTTTCTTGTGAGATGAGTGACAATCATACTTGCAGAAGAGAATCAACTCTTCTGGTTCATTTATGACTTGTCCATTTTTAATACCTTAAATCCCATATTCAGAAAAAAGACCTTCCTTGAGCTGAGAAAACGTCCAATTCTGAGGGATGCATTGTGGGTGTAGAGAGTGCAATCCTGCACAGTCGCACCAAGAAAAGTGGTTGTAAGCAGCTCTGTTTCAGTGTCTGCAGGATCCACCATAGTTGGTCTGCCGTTTAGGGTCAGTGTTGCTAGATTCCCCTGGTTGGTGATAGTGGCAAAAATTCTTTAAACCATGTTTCAAACACTTAGAACCTGGCTGAAATATATCTAAAAGAAGCATCAGACCTACTAGTTTATATTAAGTTCCATGCTGTTCTTTGATGATATTGAAGACTCCTTTGAGAAGCAGAAAATAACTTGTGTACTTTCTGCTATTTAACATTATGAAAAATATAGTATGGTTCCTTACAGTCCTAGAAAACTCCCCAGGAGTTGCCCTTTGCATGGTCAGTGCAACATCCCACTGTCCAAGATGCCCACCACCCCCTCTCACTTCACCTTTCAGTGGAGATACTGTTCCCCTTTCCAGTGTTTAGCAGCAGGCTTCCTCTCAATGTGTGCTCACGCCTCCTGTTACTGTTAATGGAAGTTACACATGTGTGCTCACCAGGATGAGAAAGCCTCTATCCCGTGTCGGGCAAAGACCCGTGATCCTGAATCTCTTTCTAAACTTCAGACCTGAAGAGAGCAGTGCAGGGAATTGCTGCTTTCTCACTATATTAGCTTCTTCAATTTCCTATTAATTGGAGCCTGCAACTGAGATTCTTGCAACTTCAGGGGGATGAACAATACAAATTAAGATCTGGATGCTTTCCAGGAAGAGCACAGTTCAAAGAAGACTTTTTTTAAAGCACAGTTGTGGCTATTCACAAATCACATGCAGTTGCCTAATGAGTCCATATTTGCTTCTGAGGTTTCGAATTTGCAAACTGCACTGCTGAGAAAGTAAGTGAAGTGTTCACCCACCTCCGGTGTGAGCTGCCTGAGTTAATACAGGACAAATACTGGAATAGCCAAAACCCTAAAGAGGTGGAACAGAACCTTCAAATATAATATCTTCTCCTTGTTCAGGACATTCATTTTTCTCTACAAATTCTTTGTAATGTATAAGACTTCAATTTATGTTTTAAGATCTAGTAAACTATAGCAGTTTGACAGCCATTCACACTTAATTCTGTGCATTAAACGAACAGCATTCTTTTTCACAAACATCCATTGTTAGGACAATGCTCTCAGACAGAATTTATGAGAAATGGAATTATGTTACCAAGGAGATAGCATTTACTATAATGAAGAGTAGATCCTAGAAAATGGCCCCTTTTACAGCAGCTCAGAGCAGAGCCACAAAAGCAATTGATTGGTCTTGGCATTTAGTCTTATATCAGCTGTGTCATCCATAGCTTCAGGAGTGAGAACACTAATCTAAAGTGACATTTCTGTTCTGGCGGGCTTTTCTGCCCTGATGAAAGCAATTACTTCATTCCTAAATGATAATTTGCAGGAGTTTCAACCACTTTAATTGATAATTTTTTTTTTGTTGTTCTGAGTTCAATTGTGAAGTGATTAGCTGATTTGGTAAATAGAAATTTAAGGTGTGAAATATACAAGTTGCTCCAAGGTAAAGTGCTATGTATTGAGTGAAGAGAAATTACTTGATAAGGCTGCAGTTTTTTTTTTCCATTATTATGAAACTGCCAGTTGTATAGCTGAAAGTTCTGGGGGAAAATGAAGAACAAAACACTTTGATTCATGAGGTTTTTGGCAGACACTAAAGGATACGATGAATAGTTGGTCTTGCTGTGGTTAATTCAAGGGTTGTTCAAATCAAGGTGAATGTTGGTTGAAAGGGGCTGTGTGGACCTCTCGGCTTTCTTTATTACTATTCTAATGACTCATTCTGAAATTAAATCCTCTTATTTAAAGTGTTAAGAATAAAAATGCTCATTGGCTAAAACCAATTAATTTAATTATTAAGTTCAAACATACACAAGACATTTACTGAAGATGAGGGCAGGCATTCGATTGAATGGTTTTAATTACTCTTTTGATCTGTTTACTACAAGTCAAATGAGTCAGTTATTCAATCAGAATATATCGTAGTTTAAAAATTGTAAGTATACATCTTGATTTTGATACTTTATCAAATGTTAGCAGTTTGCAGATTATTGACACATTTTAAGAAATCAATTTCATATTTTCTTACATGTGGAAAAATAATGGACATTTCACATGTGAAATGAGAAAAATGAAGCAAGAATGAAGGTCAAACTGATTTAGCACATCAAACAGTCTTTGTCAGCCAAGCTTAATATATCCTGAGTTTGTGGAACAAATGAAATTTTGCTGCTATGTTACACTTTGCTTCCAAACAACCATTACAACTGGTTTTATATATTGTGTGCGCATCCGACCATCAAACAGTGCATCTTTACTGACGTGTTGCTGCAGTGATGATCTACAGCAGCAATCTGCCATTTATATAAGGGCAAAATGCGCATCTATATTTAGTTGTGAAATTGGCCTATTATACTCTTGATGTTTACAGAGGCTAACATAAATTAATGATGACAGCTATGAGCAGTGCATTAGTTAACCAGCAGAGTTCTTACCTTGATCTTGAAGGTTCCAGTTTTAACTTCAAGCCTATACTAGCTTTCTTCATGTGTTAAATAAAGATTTCTGAAATTATTATTTTTCTTGTACAGTATTAGAAGGCTTCAATTTGTGAGTTTTCTTGTTTATAATCCTCCTACATAATACTTTACACATTTCTCGATTACATTACCTTGTAAGAAAGCTGATATTTACAACTATGCCTTAAAAATACTCCTGAAAGAGATTTTTCCTTGCATCATGCTAATTTGATTGACTTTGAACTCTTATGTGATGTCAGTGTGGGATGGGCTACTTTACTAAAGTAATGAAACAAGAGCAAGCCTTGCTTATAGAATCTTTATTGTCCATTTTCCCTCAGAAGCCTCCTCATTCAGCTCATGTCAGTGCAAGTGTAGATACTGGAGTAACTATAGATTTCACCGTTAACTATGACCAGAGATCTGACAAGTATGCAGGTGTTCAAAGGTTCATGAGTTAAAATGGTGAAGCCTTTGATGAATTTTTGATGGCTGCATTTTTAATACAGGTCGACCTTCTTTCTTTGAGGCTGCATGCCAGATTAATTGATAAATAGTCGAAGTCTGTAGTGCTGGGTTCTCCTAAGCAAAACAAGTAGGAAAATCCATAAAATCCTGCCTGTCTAGCTCCTTAGAAGTATTTTTAAAAGGTAAAATTTAAAGTGGTTTTGACTGTATCACTCCTTTATCCTTCAGTTAGATAACCAAAATCTGTCATGTTCTTTTATAAAGACCAAATATTATATTCTAAAAATTTACATTTGGAAGTGTTCAGATTTCCATATATATATATATATATATATATTTTTAAGGCTATGAAGAAATCATTGGCGAGGAACAAATATTTAGTTGTATTGGCTTCTTTATTGGCCTTCTTTGACTGTTATTTTGACTTTTTGTTATCCTCTGTAGATATTGAGCTATATTATTTCCATAATCACTATAATCATTTCTGTCTTTAGTAGATGTCCAGCTATAATGCTTCTATAATCATTGTAACAATTTGTATAAAGTTGGAAACCAGAGTACTCAATTTTGTAAAATTAAATTTGGCCAACCACAAAGGATAACTTACTTCTTTTAATTTAATGAGCAATCAAAGCCAAAATTATATTTTTCTACTAAGAACAAATGAGTCAATAAATGATTGACATTTTTATCCAACTGTATGGAAGACTGTCACAGATTGTAAATCCTAAGTCAATTTCATGACGTTGACTTTATGATCCTTCTTTTGACTCTTTGCTTTTGTTGTTATTTCACTTTGCTGGTTTCTGGCTTAAGCAGAATTGTACGATGTGGCCTTGCCGTCAATATGGTAGCTGAGGGGGCAGATGATGTCAAACTTTTCTGCTTCCCTTGGTACCAGATGACCTGGTGAACTCTCCGTGATCCTGGATCTGGGGCTTTGCCGACCTTCGAGAGAACTTTTGGATTTGTGATCTTTGGAAGATGTTTGAAAAATCATTTTTCTTTTAAGAGTACATATTTCTTAGTCAGAATTATCATGCCCATTTAAAAATCTCCCACAGACATCTTCACAGTCTCTCCATCAATTTATCTCTTAGTATTTGTTTATACTTTTGTTACCATCTGAACAAAATTTATTTTCCTGCAAATAAATGCCATTTTTTGGAATTAGTTTACTGAAATGGATATTGTACTGTAAGAAAATAATTTACTTATAAACCCTTAAACTTCCATTGATATGCATATTTTATAATTCAGTAAGTTCTTATGATATATAACAGTTATAACAAGAATAAAGTTATAGTAATAAAGATAAATATCTCATTAATAAAGTAGTCTTTTGTAAGTACAAAATATGAAATGTAAGAACCAGTGAATAGAAATTATGTTAGTGACAAGAGAGTATGCCTTCTAAGTGAGCATTGTCGATATTCAAGGATAGAACTATCAGTATGAAAGTTTTTGTTTACTATGTCTTATTACTATATGCCACCTACCATTACAAATATTTTACAAAAGCATCATTTCTACAGCATTATAATTTTACAATCATCCCATTTTGCATACAAGGAAAACTGAGGCAATATAAATTAATCAACTCACTTAACTTTACATAATTACTACAGTAGTCGGGATTTACAACCCCACATTCTAAATATTAGGTTATTACCTTCTTGGTTAGAGTAATGAATGATCACTCAGAATCTAAAAATCATGGACTATCTTTCCTAAAATATACACACTTACATATATAATTTTGTGAATGATATCAAGTGAACTATATGTATGTGAATACATGTTTGTCTTCTGAAATTATTTATTTTTTTGTTGTTATTACTGATAATTATTGTTGAGGATCATAATGTAGTCAACAAAAAGCTGATATTTCTACCACCTTTGCTGGGGATGAATGAGTCTTTTTTTTTTTTTAACTCTTATCCAGAGTCTAAATGGAAGACTATTACAGCTTATGGGAGTTTAGGCCCAGGAAGTAAGTCATTAAGCTCTTGAAGTTTAATCATATTTTATATGTAAGAGATTGGTGCTATAACATTTAATAATATTTAGTCCATGTACATCCAATTCTTTAATATTATAGAAATACAACCACAATTTTTTATTTAGAATAGAACATACATAAGGTTTTAGATTTTAACATGCTCCTTAATTCAGTTTGAGAATTGCTTATAAATATGCTCTCCTTTACAAAAGCAAGCAAAAATTTAATCCACAATCTGTATTACTGTTGTAAGGTCTTTAGTTTCATCTATTATACCAGCTTCTCAACTACTTTCATAATCCTTTGACTGTATTTTATTGCTGTTCCCCTCCAAACCAATTATTACTTATTATAGACACAGGGATATCATTCTGAAAGTCTTCTCAACTATGGTGCTTGCATAATGAAATGGGAGTCTTGGAAACCATTCTTTTTTTATTAAGATTATGGCCAAGAAGATTTCTCTAGTAGGGTGATAAATTGTATATTAGAGTTGAACAAGAGGAAAGAGGTGGAAAAGAATACAACAAAGAAGTATGATAGGTATACAGAAGTCCTTCCCAGTGCTGTTTCAGAAAAGTAAGTAAAATATGATATTTGGGCAAGGTATCGAAGGGACTCAGGTCTGTTTGTTCTCTTTCCACAAGTGGTTGTAAAAAGCCACCTCTCATCTACCTTTGGAAGCTTATTGGGTTGATCACTATAATCTTATTATTTACCTTTCTGTGAGGATTATTTCTTTTCAAATTAAATGGTATTTTGTTGTTTTTAACTAATATACAGAAACGTGAAAGTTGTACATACTCGTGTAAAATGTAATTTTCAATATGTGTATATATACAACACATAATGTTTAAATAAATTTAAGCCTTTATTTCCTGAAATATTTGTAGTTCCTTTTTGTTGAAAACTTTCAAAATACTTTCTTCTAGCTTTTTGTAATGTACAGTCACATTGCTGTGCAATAATTAGTACCCTAGAACTTCTGAGTATTCACTGATCAAACTTCCCTTATAACATTCCTTCCATCATCGGGATTAAGTTTTCTTTCGTTTATTGAAAATTATATGCATTAATATCAGTATCAGAGTAACTGTGAAACCTACTTTGTTCCCAGTTGTATAGAGAAGTTCGTGGTATAAGTATTAGGGGTGTGAATTAGGTAGTGCATGAGTTCACTCACAGTCATTTAAGTGGCATGTATAAAGGACATTACACATGCAAAGCTACATTAAAATTGTCCCCCCTGCATTACCTTGGTTGTGAAATGAATCCTTGAAACTATGATATGTTTTATTTGGGCTGCAAAACATTTTAAACCTTTAATTAGTGAACATTCTAAAATTGGGTATTATAATATAAAAATTCATACTTTCTGCTCTAGAAGGTGCAGTGCTGGAAACCTGGTACTGCCAGAGAATCTTTCCTCCAAAGAGTGCACAGCATGTGCTGTCCCCTTACTGAGCTGTCTTGTTTCCTGCAGTCTCCGTGAGTCCTCTCCATGCAGTGACCTTCCCTGCTTCCCCTCAGAGACCCAGCAGTCTCTGTTCTAGAACTCCTTCATAGTCACTTCCTGAAGCACAAAAGTTCAAGTTTATCACACCCTCTGAAGTAGTATTGGATTACAAGAACAGAAACTAAGCAAAGCACTGAAGTTGAACTAATGCACCTACCCTGTGTACAAGTGGTGGAGAAGATGTGTCAAAAACATAATTCGTTTGACACCTCTAACTTAATTATTGATAAATCAATTGCCTTTTAGTTTCTTAAAGGAGCCTTGAGATTCTTTTTTGTATCTAACATATTAACTTGTGTCCTGGTTATACTTGGCCATATCTGAGGGCATCTCTTACTGTACCTGTAATTGCAAGAAGCTAAAAAAAAATTGAGTATTTGTAAAATGAAAAGAAGACTAAGATAGTGGCAGTTCTTAAATTACTCAGATATTCCCGAAGGTATTTTGAGTGTGTATTGTGATTACATTTTCCTCTGTGAATGAAGTGAGGGAAGCAATAATGTAATGTGGAGTATAAGACCCCGTAGTGTATTATTAAAGTGCAAAACTTATTTTGATCTGTTTTTCTGGATTCACTTCCCTATTGTAAAAGGGAGCCAGAATACTAGATGCAAAGATGTAAAATGCTTTCAGAGTTCAATGATTTGCATAATTACACTTTTTAATTAATATATTGGTTTTATAAACATTACCCAGTTATTTGTTGGGGTCTGATTCTGAATGCATTTCTCAGAAAAGAGCAGAGGAGATGCATTTCTAGGGTCAGCTGCCCACGCACAGCTTCACTTGTGCCAAATTCTGCCTTCGGCGGTGTGAGCAAACTTCAAACAGGAATGAACATGAATAGTTAAAGGAAAGGCTGGATTCCACCTGTTGCCTCTTCTGTGAAGTAATATGTCTATAATGTTTATGTATTTTAATAACTCAGACAAAGCTTTATCTTTCAGCATTCAGTTTATGTTACCCTAAAGTTCGACACTGGGGGTGTTCTCTAATGTCTTAGAGAGTTTATCGCCCTACTAATGTATGTCTATTAAAAATATTATAGAATTCTCTTAACTAGTTATTGGCATATTGCTGGAGCTGCTTTGAAATCTTTATTTTCAATGTGATGTTTTCTTTATCTGACTGAAGGTGTCATGATCCTTACAAGAAGCTGGAAACACATCAACATTATGTTTGTTGATTCTGTCAAAGTGAATTGCATTCATGTTTACCTTTTGTTCCCCAAGATGATAACTGAAGTTTTTTCAAAATGTTTCCTTTTGATGGTTAAAATCCCTTGCTGACAAAAGTTGAATGGACCAAATAATTAGCTTGAAAGTAGACACACAAAATATAAGCCCAATATTTAAAATTGCCTCACCTAATACTTATGCTGTCTTAGAAAAATGATTCTATCTCAATGCACAGATAGTCAGAAGGGAAACAAAGCCAAACCTTACATAGAAAAAGCTGTTTTCACTCACTGGACTTAAGTTGGTAACAAAAGACAAGAGATAGAATGTATTTTAAGTGACGCTGCCTGAAACTCAATTTCCTGTGATCCTTTGATTTTTAAGTAGTTTTTGGTAGAAATAAAAAGAGAATTGTCTGTTTGATGACAGAATTATTTATCCTAAATAACACTTTTTACTCTTTTGATTTCAGTTTACAAGCACTGAGAAAGGAGAAGTCTCGAGACGCTGCTCGTTCCCGCAGGGGAAAAGAAAATTTTGAGTTCTATGAATTGGCCAAGCTGTTGCCTCTTCCTGCAGCGATCACCAGCCAGCTGGACAAGGCATCCATCATTCGACTTACAATTAGCTATCTGAAAATGCGGGACTTTGCTAATCAGGGGGACCCTCCGTGGAACTTGCGAATGGAAGGCCCTCCACCCAACACATCTGTAAAAGGTAAGTTTGGACCACTGTTCAGTTTGGAGTATGGTGGTCTGTAGACACCTGTAAGATGAAATGTTTACCATCATCCTTTCTTCTTTTCCTGCATATCAAATCCTTTAAAGGGATACAAATGTGGAAATCTGAATTCTGCATGAGAAAGACACCATGTGAAGGTGAAATAAACCTCTTCTTTTTCTATTTTATTTTCAAAAAGTCTTTGTCAGCCTACACTTTCTGTTATTTTATAGAGAGTTTCATAGAAATGAGAAAGAACTGATTGTGTTTTAAAATGCTTCTGGGGTTTAATTTATATCATAGCAGTATGTGTAAACTTTTCTTAATGGGAGGAGTGTGAGACTGTTTGCTAATCCATGGAGTGAGTAGATTGTGCCTTAAGTTAGCCAAGACAGGAGAGTCCAACTTGGGCAAGCCTTTTTGAGTTACTGATTTTATTGACTACAAAAATCAATCCGTGTATTAATGTTTCATGTTTCTCTATAGACGCATTGCCTTAAAGTTATAAATATAAACATGTATTTATTCTTCAACTCCTTGATGCAGTTAGTTCTTAAAGTTATTATTTTCTGGAAGTTAAGCTTTTCTTACTCTGATATTTAGGAAAAGTGTTTTCTAGTATGTCCCTGAAATTCCTAATAACTCATGATATTTTAAGCATTAGAATATGTATGTGTATATTTGCTGATATGTATGTGGTGTTG
Source organism: Petromus typicus (assembly GCA_004026965.1). NCBI lineage: Eukaryota > Metazoa > Chordata > Mammalia > Rodentia > Petromuridae > Petromus > Petromus typicus. The sequence goes on along the minus strand of PVIR01009497.1, from coordinate 38,317 downwards.
GCCATTGATTTTCTGTCTTTAAGGCTGTGTTATTCCAGGAATATGACCTAAAGGATCTCTTAGACTTTCATGCCCCAACCTAGGTCCTTGAAGAGTAGAGAATAGAGGTGGGCATTGTGGGCAGCTGCAGGGACTGCCATGGCCTCCCTGAGGTGAATGTGATTCTTCAGTTATGTGACTATACCTTGCCAGCCACCGTTAGAAAAAATCTTGATAGTCTAGGCTGTGGTAGACAGGTGTACTGGTAGGGTGCTGTAATCTTTTATAGAATCTTGATGAACGGAAGAACCAAAACACTGATTATGTATAATTCTGTGCCAAGAATTGTGATCATATATGTGTACATGCGTGTGTAAATGCTTTACAGATCAAGTGATCTTAATCTGAAGTCCTATTTGGGTGTGCATTATATTTTTAAGCACAGACATGATATCACAGCTAGGAAATTCCGTACCATCAGGCTATTGCTTTATGCACAAAATTATTAAAAATACTATACAGAATTACCCTCTGGGTATATGCAAAAGGTGTGTTTAGACTTGGGCCCCATCCCTAAAATATCTTATTATGCATATGGCAGTATGTCAGAATCTAAAATCTGTAATGCTTCCAGTAAGAGATATTCAGTCTGTATTTACTTAAGGATGGTATTATACTTATGAGAGGAGGCAAATTAGAATTTAAATCGTAAAGATTATTTTCCTCTAGAGCAGTGATTGACAAACATTACCTGTAAAGGGCCATGTAACTTCTAGTCTCGATGAAGAAGTGCCTACCTGAGTGGAAACCACACTCCCAGGTGTATCTGGGTGGGTCCCGGAAGCCTGGCCGTGGGTGCTGTGTATGCACCCCAGCCTGCTCCTCCTGGGCACTGTTTTTCTCCTTTGTTTCGTGGCCACAATGAACTAATCAGCTTTGATCTGTCCACCCCTCCCACCATGTGGTGTCTGTCTTGGAGCCAGCTAACCATGCACTGAATCTCCTGAAAAATGAGCGCTAACTTAAACCTTGCCTCTTGTAAGTTGTATCAGGTATTGTATGTAGATCAGTGATGGGACAGCTAATATAGACTGCCTAGTAAATATTTTAGGTTTAGGAACCTATTAGGCCTTTATGGCATGAACTTAAACATTGATGATGTACAAATGAAAGAATATGGTTGTGTTATAAGAAAAGCCACCAGAATGTGACTCATAGGTCATACTTTGCAGACCATTGCTCTAGAGTACATGATGTTGAAAGGTGGAGGAGTGCATACAGCAGAGGAACCTGTTAAGGATGCAGTATCAATGTAAGGCAATCCACAGCAAAGAAATACAGGCACAGCCTTACTTATGAACTTACTTTTATAGCTCCTTTCCCTTCAGAATATGGATAGCAACTTGGTAAAAACCAATGGATGTTCCAGATACTAAAGTGGGGGTGAATTTTTCCAAAATAAGATATAAATATAATTCCAGGAAGTATAAATTAGATATATTTTTCACTATAATGTAGACTGTATTAATGTTTATTCTAAATCATACAAATTGAAAGAATAAGTGCAGTAGGTTAGAAACCTTTCAGTTGAAGATATTACTATTCAATTTGAAATGAATGGATAGATTGGACTTGTATTAATTTGTTGAGTATAATTACTCTTTAGTTCCATTTTGAAAGGAATTTGCAGTGAACAGGATTTTCTGGTAATGATGGCAACTCAACTAGAAAAATGAGATGTGTCTGTTGTATCCCTTTTTTTCCTCTTATGTGATAATCCAGCTTATGTTTAGAATCTTAGAATCTTAGGCTCTTACAGATGCAAATGTTCTGGTCCTGTATGACTTTTCCAAGTATTTTACAGATAAATACTTTCTAATTAAGTGCTAAGAGATCCAAGATAAGGGCCCTTTCCTTTCTGTCTGGTATCCTGTTGTGTCCATCTTATTGTATCATTTGTATAAATGATATTTACTTTACATCACCATCAGCAAACATTCTAGATGAACATCTTGTAAAGCTTAAACTTTGAATATTAATTCATTTTTATTCTGAGGCCTTCAATCAACCCAGTTCTTTAACTAGTTTTTATAGGGAAGCTGAATAAGAGAAAACATGGTTTCTGCCCCCAGATACATTGCAGTCTATGACAGGGCATGGGATTATTGAGAAAAGCAAGGAATTTGTGATGAGTGTTTAGGATCCTGGAAAGTGAGCAGAGATTGTATTATTTATAGAATCCCAAGCAGATCATAGCAGAGCTTGTACAATGTACATGATGAGTATTTGTAAGCTGGTGATGAGTTAAAACAGAAGATGTGAGCATAGTGACCGCGTATTGCTATATCTTGGTTCTCAAATGATGTTGAGAATACAGTGAGTACTTTCTATAAACTGATTCTGCTGTACAATGTATGTACAATTTACACTCCAGTTCTTCACTGCAAAACTACTCCCCATTCTGATCAAACATTCATGAAACAACAACATCAAAAGAAATTCATTTTAATTTATTAGGTTTTCTATGTTGTGCCCTTGAAGAAGTTCATATGGATAAACAAGCTTACATAAATAACCTGCAGCATCATATGAAGTGTAGTTTATAATCCACCAGCAAAAACAATAGACATTATACTGTGCTTCTCCAAGTAATCTCTTGAATAGACCTACAGGCATTTGGAAAATTATATAAAAGTAGCCACACTATGTAGGCAACATTTTTGATGTGATGAGTTGATCAAATTAATAATTAAATTTCAAAGCTTAAATTTAAATTTATCCTACACTGCTCTACAGAAACTTAATCCTTTCAATTTACTGTTTCTGAAAGGTCTTTTACTCTGCCCAGTATCCATCACACTCTTTCTTAACAGTCCATAAAGGTTGATGAGTTTGTTTTGTGGTGCCCATTGTATACAGATTATTACTAGAATGCTTGCACAAAGAACATTCAGATGACAGTGTGTAATATGTCCCAAGTCAATTACTTCATGGAAATCATATGTTAAGCAATTGGAAGGTAACAGATAGTTTTGCCTATTATTTTAGGAATATCTGTATTGTTATAATACAGATCAAATCTACAATGAACATTATGCATTATTCAAGAAATGACCAGGCATTCTCAGCAGTGTTTCAGCTAAATAACTGATGATTGTAACCTTTAAAAAAATCTCATTGTGGTGACTGTTGGTAAATCACTTCTCCATTCATAGTAATCTCTATTTAAAGGCTATCTAGAAACCATTATATCTTTTATCAATTTTAAAAGCAATGGCTGCTGATTTGACATTTACTAAAACTAGATAAATTTTCTGTCTTTCTAATATCACAGACTTCCATCATTTTTGGGATCGACTGCACCTCTATTAAGCAGGAATATTTAATGTCATAAGAATAAGTTTTCTTTCAATTTTAACCCAACAGCTTTTAAACAATAATCTGCCGATGTGTGTGATGGTCAACAAAGCTAAAATATGTAAACTATAAAATATTCTCTACTCTTGGAAAAGAGAAGTTGAAAGCTATGGATGATAACTGGTGATTAAAACTGAATTCATCAGTAAAGAACATTTTCAGTCTTACCTTTCATTGTTTTAGTAACCTGCTGTGGATTAAGTTGTGGTTATTTCTGAGAGGGCATACTTTTGAGTTATTATTCAAGCAACATGTCCATATTTCATCCTTAGGAAAAGACTAGATTCTTATCAAACAATGCTGCTTCTTGAATTCACTTAAAATACTGTATGGGGTAGTTGACTATAGGTTATCCAGCAGAGCAACAAGGAGTCACTAATGCATTGGTTGTCCTCAAAAAAAGATAGTAGTTTATAAAATGTTTCAGTAGAAAAGTAGAATGTCCAGGCCTTCCAGAGTGAGGGGTGATTTTGGTCTAAGCAGCTTGATAGTCTTCATTTGCTCTGACATTTTACTGGACCAATTCACATTTACTTCTTCCAAGCAACTTCCATGCTTAAGGGTTAGTGTCCCATTCCTCCTTACCAGTAAACCTTGTGAAAGGAAGCTCTTAGATTTAATACATGTCTGTGTGCACTAACTAGATGGCAGTCCTTTTTATTTGTTTTATTTAAGCAAAGGATAAATCTAAATACCTTTAGATGCTGAGCAAAAGCTTCCTATAGGCCTGGGAAAGGAGATAACAGATGGAAAATTGGTTTGTGCTTATTTACTTATTTAGTTAGCTTTCCTGTTGGAATAAAATGCCTAACACATGAAACTCAAGGAAGGAGATGAGTTGTTTAACTTTTAGTGTTACAAGTATCAGTCCATGGTAAGCTGCTTTATGAAGCTGCTTACATTATGGCAGCCAGAAAGCAGAACACAGGGAAAGAGGACAGCAAGACATAAACTCCTAAAACATTTTCCCAGGGATTACTTCTTTCATTGGACCTCACCTGCTAGGTGCCCCCATGGGGGCAGACGGCCCCCATGAGCTAATCACCTCCTCAGGAATCACTAATACAGTTGCTGGGACAATTAAAATTAACCATTATATTTCACCCTTTGTCAAATTGACACCCAAAAGCATCTGAAACCACACTTCTCCAAATAAAGACAATAGTAGATTCTTAATTCTGCTTAGTCAAAATACAACTAATGCCAGTGTCTGCTGCTGACTTGAGCAATAGCCAGGCCTACTTTTACCACAGCTGTAAAGGATTCTGACTGCTGGAATGGTGAAACACAGTGAAATGAATCTGAGGAGAACCAGTTCCCTAGAAAACAATTCTTGAGGAGGAGATCCTGTAGATCTCTGACAGGCTCTCAAGACACATTTCTTCTCTTGTGCAGACTTTTTTAAAAAAATTAAATAGTGCAAATATCCTTAGGAAGTATACTTTGGCCCCAGCTTTCCATGTGTTACTTTAGGGGTAAAATTTAAGTTTTCAAATCTTTCTGCTCTTCCTTTTGCTCCGAGTTGTCACTACAAATTTAGCTTCAGCCAGTAGTACCTGTGCCAGGGCCTGAACATTGCACTGCCTTAAAATGTTCTCTTCTTGAATCAATTAGCTGAAAGCCACCAAATTCATTCTTAAAGTCTTAGATAACAGGCCAAATGTAAACAGTCTTTTGTTTTGTTTAAGATATATGACCTCTAGTCCAGGCCCCAGTTGAGTCCCCACTCTTACCTGAAATCTCTCTAGCCTGGCCTTTCATGTCTGCATTCCTGCCAACATGTGATTGTTCTCCACTCCCACCACAATTGTTCATCAGTCTTTGTTTCTAGCATATTAAGCTTTCTCTAGCTCACATCTCCAGATATTTCCCACAGACTGGTTCCAGTGGCCCTGAACCACGTGATCAGATGTAGTCACAGAAGCAGCCCCATTTCTGGTACCAGTGTTCTGTATTTGTCAGCTTTCATACTGCTGGGACAAAATGCTCAATATATACAACTCAAAAGTAGAACTGGTTTTTGGGTTCAGTTTCTCAGGTTCCAGTCCATTGTCAAAAGAGAAGATTAGAAATCAAATCATGTCGTATTCTGGTACAAACCCTCAATGTTAAATGACATGATGATGTATATTCATAATATACCAATAAAGATTTAAAATATATATAAAAAAGAAGATTATGACAGAAGTGCCTGGTGAAGCAAAGCTGCTCACATCATGGTGGCTATGAAGCAGGGCCCGGGAAGAGTGCCAGTGAGAGGCATACCCTCCAATGCTTGCACCTTGTGAGCCACATTTTTCAACTGTGCCCTGCCTCCTAACAGGAAATTTAGCTGTGAGCATCAGTGTGTTAATTCACTGGTGAGGGTAGCACTCCATAGTTCATTCACTCCCCTAGGAGATTTTTAATGCAGTCAAGTTTACAGTTAAGATGAAGTATCGCATTTCTTGATTCCTACTTTTATCTCCAGTATGCCCAGAGGACTAAGGTGCTAACTTCTTTGTTCTGGGCTCTAATATCTCTGGTCTCATTTCAAAGCTAGTGTAAGTACCAAATGTAAATAGAACCTTCTAAATGCTGAGCTGCTAATGTTCATTACTGTTTGTTTTGTTTGTGTATTCCAGGTCTTTCTAGGATATGAAAATATGAAAATACAATGTGACACAATTGCTTTTGCTTAGTGTGCTTCCAGGAAAGCTTTTAAATCATGTGGTATTTTATCTTTATAAAATACTTATCTTTTATCTTTTATAATATTGATATTAGAGTTATTACTTCTGAAAGGAGCTCATTTGAAGGTAGCCTTTCATTTCACTTTATGTCATGGTAGGACAAGCAGTATTGGTGTATCTGTACTGCCCTAGATTGCCCAAATCTGACGCCCAGTGGGAAGAGTTTTCTTATAAGTAAGGGCTTCTTGATAGCAGAGTGTGTTTCTGGGACTCCATGCCTTTGGAATTTCACATTTCATCACCGAAATCTCTGACATCTATAAAGTTGGGTTACAGCCTATAGAGTATAATCTAATTTAGATTGAAGAATGCACAACACTTATAGGTTTTTGCTACTTGCTACTTTCAGAAAGTTTGGCTAGTTATCATTGCTTCCAAGTCCATGGGGAAGTGTTGAGCATCCAGACTCACAATCTAAACACCAGCTCAAGAAATCATGGTGTTCAGAGTGATGACTGACACTACAATTTGCATATGTACTAGTCAGCTATTGCCAGGGAACAAACCATCTCAGTATTACAGCATGGCTCGTTACTAGCAGATGACATTTGTATCTCCTTTGCTTGTGTCAGAGTAAGCCAGTTGAACAAGATCAGTCTGTGGGCAAGAAAGTGTAATGTACCTCCTTTGAAAGATACTATTTTTTAAAAGTCAAAAAATTATAAAAAAATTTAAAAGGTCAATGGCATGGATATAATAGAAAAAACAGGAATTAGTAATTTACTCTTACGTACCAAAGAAAACAATTGTTCCTAGGATTTAGTTTACCTAAAAGGAGAAATAGAGATGAGGAACTTTTGTGATTTCTTGCATTGTGGGCTCAAAATTATATGTATATCTTTTTGCGTCCTTAATTATGAATCATTTATCTGCCCCTTCTCCACTGTCATCTAATTTTTTTCTAGCAACACAGAAAATATACTTAAAAAAATCTTTGTGCATTCCATTGTGTGACTGGAATGCTTCTTTGTAGAAGTGAAAAAGTAATTTATTTCCTCACTCATCACAAGGGTAGTAGCCTACATTCCAATAATAAAAGAAATTATCGATAAAAAGAGCAAAACAAATGAATTTAATCCAAATTTTATGTGATATGGAAGCCTTCAGAAATGATGACCCAATGATCCGGGGAAAATTTTTTTTTGTGCTTAAATTCAATGAAGAATACAAAGCCATGTGGGAATTTGATTGGACAAAGGGATGTGATCTAATGTTAATAAACACAGGGTTGAGCTGGGAATTTACCTCAGTGGTTCTGGCGCCTGCCTTGCAAGCACAAGGACCAGAGTTCAGTCTCCGCTACCACATATCACAAGGCGGGGCATAGTGACTCATGCCCAGCAGCAGTCAGTACCACACACCACAGGGCTGGGCGTGGTGGCTCATGCCTGTAATCCCAGCACTTGGGAGGCAGAGGCAGGAGGGTTTCTGTGAGTTTGAGGCTTGCCTGGGCTACCTAGTGAGCTCAGGGCCAGCCTGAGCTACAAAGTGAGAGCCTGTCTCAAAAAAACAAAACACAGGAGAGAGAGTAACCCGGGAGCCTAGTGTCTCAAGCTTCTTTGTGTTGCATTTATTTTTCTGGGACAGCGCCAGACACCTGTCACTTAAAAGATTTTAGGGGAGAACTGAAGAGCAGAGTGAGATGTCTGGGTGTATGGTTTGCCCTGAGAAGAAGACTTCTGGTTGTGGTGCTCACATTATGAAAGAAAGGAGAAATAAAGAAAGGTTTAAAGAAGTTCTAGGAATCCTCTCACTTCTGGGTCTCCCTGGTCTTCCTTAATTCAAGATCTTCAGCATGGTGGAGTAGCATATTTTGGGGTATTGTGTTCTGATACTCAAAGCTTTTTCCTGGATTTGTTAAAGTCTATTCAACATTCATAACTCAGCTCACACAACATAACTGTATATAACCTACTCTCCTTTATCTAAAATCATTTGTCATTTTTCAAGTCATTGTTATACTCTTTTGTTACTTTGGCAGTTTATATGATTGCTTCTTTGCATGCGTGTTTCTTACTTACACTGTGAACTACCTGAGGAGATAGTCTGGCTCATCCTTTGGTTTTTGTATCTCCAGAATATTGTATAGTACTTGTGAGAGTTTTTAACCATGTTTTCAAATTGACTCATGTAGAATTGAATTATATCTGGAGATTATTAACAGAACTAAATAATCTGATGACACCTGTGAAAACTGTGGATGAGTTTAAGAAGGAATTGGGAAGGAGGAAAACGAGTAAAAAGAAAAGGAAGAGAAAAAGAAAATGGAGAGAGAATAGTGGGAGTGATGTGAAAACAAATAGCGTATGGAGTAGGATGTGGGAGGAGTGGGGGCCCAGGAGTGTGGCCCGGGTTCTGTCCTTGATGAAGAGGAAGAGAGGTGAGAGTTGGAAATAACAGTCCTGTGAAATCCATGAGTAGCGGGATATGTATGTCCAAGTCCACTCAACAAATAGTTGAATATACTCTCTTAGTAAATCCTGTAAGTTTTCGGCTTTGGATGTTTTCACATTTCCAAGAGAAATAAATATGAAATCAGTAAATAATGGCATGGCAGGCATTAATAAGGTTTAATAGAATGTACATGATCTGTGTTATAAAGTCCTCAACAGACCTCAGTTTTCTCATTTGGATTTTTTTTTTTTTTTTTTTTTTTGATACAGGGTCTCACTTTGTAGTTCAGGCTGGCCTTGAGCTCAGCCTCCAACTCACATCACAGCAATCCTCCTGCCTCTGCCTCCTGAGTGCTGGGATGACAGGGGTGAGCCACCACGCCCGGCGCTGTGGTATGTGATGCTGGTTGCTGCTGAGGTGAGTCTCCATGCCCAGTATGATATGTGGTTACTGGGAATCGAACCCTGGTCCTTGCACTTGCAAGACAGGCGCCGGAACCACTGAGCTAAATTGCCTGGCCACCTCATTTGGATTTCCATCATTGATTCTGTTCATAGTGACTACTTACTCTCTAATCCTAAATCTAAATTCCTTATAAAGGATTTAGCAAATACAGCCTTAACATTTCTTGGGCCTACTGGGTTTCTTGAATCTGTTTTTTAATAGCTTCAAAAGTGACATGCTGAAAGCCGGGGATTTAGCTCAGTGGTTCTGGTGCCTGCCTTGCAAGCACAAGGTCTCAAATTTGATTCCTGGTAACCACATACAACAGTGGGCTTGGTGACTCGTGCCCATCATCACTGAGTACCACATACCACAATGCTGGGCATGGTGGCTCACACCTGTAATCCCAGCACTCAAGGGAAGAGGCAGGAGGATCACTGTGAGTTCAAGGTTATCCTGGGCTACATAGTGAGTTTGGGGCCAGTCTGAACTACAAAGTGAGAACCTGTCTCAAAAAAAAAAAAAAAATCACATGATCTAACTGTTCATATTCTGCTCATGTTTCTGTTTTTCATTTTACTTCATTTCCCTGTACCTGAATTAACATGTCTGTCTTGGACTCTGAGTTCAAAACTTACATGACTCAATTTTTATGGATTTTGATTAATAGTTGAGCATATGTAATTATTATAAATAAGAGATAGGAAAAGAAGACAGCCCACATGAATGAAATTTTAAATTGAGTAAGCCAAATGCTAACTATATGGTAGAAACAAAATATAAGTCTAGAACTTTTTGTTTGCTTTAATTATCTTGATCAAACTTTAGAGAACATAATCATAGTCTGTATCACATTCAAATTAAAAAGACTCAGTTCTTGATAGTGTAATATTTCAGTCCTGGCATCTTATGGCACTGCATCATATTGAATTGTGCACTTTTATTTAGGGCTTTCAGGTTTATATGCTCTGCTCTTTATGACTGGAATTCTTTAATGTGCCTTTGCTAGCCCTATCACCTCTTGGAAGGCACAATATATCGTTTCAGTGCTCTGCAGATAACAATATTTCACAGGCACGGCAGAGGAGTCACCTCTGACTGCCTTGTGTGATTGAAGTTGTACTGTGGCTTTAATTTTTAGAAACGGCTTTCTAGATACTGTGCATAAGTCTCTTTGGTGTCTTAATAAACATGTGGTGACCTCCACCTGTAAAAACTACTGTGGCTTTGAATACTGATTGATTGCAGCTTTTCACATCCTTCTTGGGTACATAATATGTCAGAAAATGTCAGAACTTCAACTTGAAAGGAAGGCCAGTAGAATTTTTTTGTTTAAGGACCTGCTTCCTCCCCTGCTTGTTTTGTTGAGGAAACCGATGTAGACAGAAGTTGAGTGACAAAAGAAAAGTCAGTAACAAAGTTGGGACTAGAGTTCATGCTACTGGAATTTCTGTTTAACACCTTTTCCTGAATGATAAAGACTATATTCTGCCTTCAGTCACACATCATTGGAATCTGGTTTTTCCATTTACATTATATGCAAATGTAAATGTACTTATGGTTTACATGTCAACCTATAATCTTGTCCCCTGTATCTGTAACATTAGAACTGGTGGGTACTGTGGTACTTTTTTAAATCCATAATAGTAGCGAACATTCTACTGATTTTGATAAGTTGATTCTTGTATTTGTTTAAAATGTATACCAATGGTAATGGGTAGCTGGGAACGTGACTTTAAAATCAGCTTCAGAGCAAATATGTGTTCTTATATCTATTTACTGTGGTGGCCAGTAGAATTAGCTTGTGTGTCAGGTAGAGGTGTGCTGTTGACATATTTTATTAGGAAATTGGGAATGTATATTGTTTTCTGCATTGTGTATATTACTGAAAAATTGAGTGTAAAGTCAGAGTAAATCATTGACTTGGGTTGGCTTATTGTTTTTGGCTGATTTCTCAATTTAATGTAATGCTGATTCAGACTGGAGCTATTCAGAAAGCTTCTCTAGATGCAGGATATTATTGAAAAGAATCATGATTAAAACATTACCTGTACAAGGTTATTTGTTATTTTGACTTAGCTTATCAAACAATTGGTCAGTTAGGTTAATTAACAGTTTTGATGCAATTTACCACATAATGTATTAGTTGTCTTTGTGATTTAACTGACGGTTTACAGCACAATATGGCTGTAACTATCATAAAATAATTAGGAATATGATATTTGAGGTTTGTATGTCAAGAATCTAAATTTATATAAGCATTACAATGAATAATATTGGTAAAACTGGCCTGTTCTTTTGTGGGTACAATTTAGCATATTGCAAAAGCAAAGTCTATATAAGATTAGGATATTTGGCTGAATTTTAATGCATAATAAAGTACTCACAACCTCCCGCACTCAGGAAACAGAACATAGTGGGCTAGTGCTGCCGTGGAGTTTTTCCCTTGTTCACTGAGGTCCGAGAGTCACGGGGTGCGGGGGAGGTGCACTGAGGGTGAGCAGTGCTGTGTGGAAGACACTGCAACTCCAGGATTTCATAGTCCTAACTTCCCAAGCACTTCAGAAACAAACACAATTTCAGTAATGTTTTGTAATTAAAGCATATCACTCATATATAATTTTACTGTTTGGGAAATAAGGCTGTGTTGAATATCAGCACTGATGATGAAAACAGACTGTGTACACATTTTGGTTTTTACATAAATACTTTAAAATATTGGCTTTCTCCTGTAACAGTAGAGGAATAACATCCAGGTTTTTAGAAGAATCTTAACATAAAAGCAAAATTGCTATCATTTTCCATTTTCAAAAGAGATCTGAGGATAGCAGTAAAAATGTGTAAAATGTATGTTCTGGAGAGATTTGAAAGAAAACAGGGATGCAGACTCAGATAAGCCTCATTTGGGACAGTCTCAGGGATGTTTATAAGTGGTACAGTGGTATTTGCTCAGCTGACACCTAACCTAAAATGCTTTTTTTTGTATCTTCTATGGATATTAGTTCCTGGTGTTGCATAAAAATCTGTTAACAAATAGTTCTGCTGATCCCGAGTTGTGGTTCACGTCTGACAGACAATCCGATGCTATCTCTTGTTGGTCAGTCCCTGAATGCGTTGAGATGTGAACATATCCAACTGGAAAAATAGAATCTCTCTTCTCACGTTAGAAAAGGGAACTCCTGTACAGAGTCTTTGTTAGTTTGAGCTGTTATGTCAAAATCCCATACATTCTTGGCTTATTTCTTTCCATTCTGGAAACTATAAATCCAAGATCAGGGTGCCACATTAGTTTGGTTCTCTCTGAGGGCCTTTACCCTATTCATATATAAGTGCAGTAGAGAGAATAGGAGAAGGAGCATTGGAGAGAAGAATGGATATGAGAGAGAGAAGGATGTAGGATAAAAGAAGGCCAGAGAGAGAGAGAGAGAGAGAGACAGACAGAGAGAGAGAGAGAGAGGGAGAGAAAGAGATTGATTCTCTTGTTTCCTCTGAAGTCGCTCATCTTATCCATCAGAGTTCCAAATCACACTGGGAATTTGTGCTTTCAATATATGACTTCTGGGAAAACCTTGAATCTCTCACAAAAGAATTAGAAACAACCTATAATAAAATCACAGTCATCTTCCCAAGGTGGAAAGATTCAGCAGTATACGAATGCATGTTAATTAGTCATTGCATCAATCATACTGTCTTCAGAATGGCTTATTGATAGCATTGGTCAAAGGATGTGGTCCCCGCTGAGTTCAAATCATTGTGATTCTAAGTTGTCCTTAACTTCAGCTTCCTTGTGTTGGACCCAAGAACCCAGATGTTCTGATGTACCTTCCACTGCACTGACCTTATAATCCTTTTCTTGGTTTGAGTTCATGTAAGGACTTCTGAGGACATGTTAGAATTCCTCTTGATGATTTCAAGTATACCTTAGAAGTAAATTTGGTTTTGCTTTTGTTTTGTTAGGACTATATTCCTAAATTTACAGTAATTAAAAGACAGGGAAAGCTATTTAAAACTTCTTGAGATTATAACATGCAAAAAAGTCAGCTTATAATAGAATAGAGGAAATTTAATGTGTTTCTTAAATGACAGGTGATTTGGAAATGTTGAGGCAGCTTGGTCCCTCAGAATCTGGATTTATAAAGTAATCCTATTGTGTATTTCCAGATACCAGGTTTTTTCCATTAAAGTCAAAGATGGATCACGTTTCTCTTATTAACCCTCTTAAGTATTTGAATATTTATTATATGACAAGACTGTATTAGGCTCTGAAGAGAATGTAAAGACCTGAACCCTCTTCTCTAGAGTTAATAATTAAATTGGAATGACACACCCACAATAATAAGCGAAGACAGTACTCAGGTCAAAAGAGGTCTCAGCCGTGCACTGTGAGATCCCAAGCAGAAGGGTAAATACCAATATAGACAGCAAGAAAGAAGCCTTTGAACTGGATCTTAAAAATGAGAAGCATTTTCATTTAGGCTGAGTTTTCAGTAGGTGAGCATGGTGAATGAGTATCTGTGGTACTTTCTTAATAAGACATTTTATAAGAAAATTATGGTTGAAAGTTCTACTTTTGCATGAATATCTTTCCAGATATTTATATACTCATTGGCATTGGATGATTTATAGTGCATGAATATAGTTAAAGTCATAGACCTGGTGACATTTAGTGTGAATTTTGGCCCCTGAGATGTCCAGTGAACTTATGGTGCTTTTTCTTTTAGAAGAGTATTATAACATGATACCCTTTGCCACATAGGACACTTGTGAATATTTCTAATCTGTACCCTCTTAAGTAAATGCACAAACCACATACAGTAGTTTGTATCTTAGTAAGGTGTTCATTGTAATCTTCTAGTGTCTTTTCTTTGGTGTCTCTGATTTTCAGAGAGAGGAAAAAAAGACTACAATGAAGTGTGTTTTTACATATAAAAATTCTATTGTATATAGTTCACTCAGGATCTAAGACCTGAATACAGAAAGGGTCAGATCACAGGAGGAGTGTTACCCCAAAGTCAAAGAGCCTGACTCCAAGCATGTGATGTGGCCACCGTGGGAGAGAAGAGAGCTCAAACTGCCATGCCAGCCTAGCAGGCATCTTACCAAAGCCTATAATTGAGAGGGAAGACTAGACAGCGTGGAATAGAATGTTTTGTACTTTTATTTCATTTAAATTAGCACAAAGGGAGGGAGCAGTTTTGCTTCCATGTGAAGTCAGTCATTTTGGGGCTGCTAGCTCAATGTTTTAGAAGAACAGCTGTTCTGTACAATGTGGCTTTCTGCAAGCAATATTTCTACTGCTAGGAAAGTGGCAGTCTGCCAAAGAGAGTGCCCAGACCAACCCCTTAACAAAAAAAATCTTTTGTCAACGACTCTAATAATTTGTACAATTCAGGGAAGGGGGTTGCACAGTCTTTGCAGATGTGCATTTATGATGCTATTTTTAAGCAGAACAGCATGAAAGAATAGATTCATACGAATTGTAAGTTGATCATTCATTTTAAGCATTTGGCTTCTGCTCCTGCAGAAATTTTGTTCTGTGTAAAGAAAACACAGCCAGCCTTGAAGCGAGGTAAGGCAGGGTGTGACAACAAGATGCAATTTTCCGTTTTCAGACCTGTTATGCCTGCTCAGAAACAAAAAGGTTTGGAGTGCCCACCCCAACAGATAAATGCCATTAACTGATCCCTTCAAAGCAGAAACTTGCCATCCTTCAGCATTTTGAAGAGATAAACTCTTACTGAGACTGCATTCTTTTATAGCAGTCCATTCTTTGGAAATGAGTTTCAGTGCTGAAGGAAATGCCAGAAGCATTTACACAGCCCAGCACTGATTAATATGAGTTAATTTTCTGTAATTTCACATCATAGCCGCTGCCATACAATTTTTGTCATATCATAACTAAGTCTACACTGTGAGCTGCCCTTGGTCTTCTGAGTATCCACAATTTACAGCAGTTGACATAGCTCATCTTCATCCAAGAACAGAATAAAATGATATTTATATATCATAAGCCTCTGGAAAACAACTCTGAAACTTCTCCGAATGGCAGATAATTAAATCCTTTATATAATGTTCAATGTATGTATAATAGAAAAGTACACTATTTACCCTAGATTATTAAAATATGTAATGGTATACTTGATGACAAAATATAATACAGATTTGTTCTGTAAAGGAGATCACAGAGAAAGCAAAATTATAGGGCCTTCTGCAGGGAAAACTAAGGAGGACCACCGCTGTCCACTCCCTTGATCAGAGTCTTCTTCTACCTCTGAATGTTAAGCTTTTATTGTTATTTTCCTTTTAGTAAGAACTATTTTTCCTATTTTCTTTACATGTGCAGATGATGCTCAATTAAATGGACTTACATATACTATCAAGCCAGGGGTACTTTTTTCACTCAAAATGCAACACACTTATATTTGTCCCTGGAACAGCAACACTTTCTCTATATTAATGGAAAAGCACCGATTGTCATGTGTGCTTTCTCTCAGCTTACCTCTAGGTGTAAGCAGGTCCCTTGGCCCAAGAGGACCCAGAGCATAAAAGCACAGCTACTTTGAAGGAATTCATTACCACAGAGGAGCTTGTTCTCTTGGCTTATCAAGTAACTACATGGACTACACTTACACATTTATTTATTTGATTGTGCATGTTTATAAATTGAAACTGTATTATGTGGTCCTAATTTTGTTGTACACTAACTATGTGTTTCATAGTTTCAGGCAGTGTGACTTTATACTGTGAAGGGGTGGGGTGACATGTCCAGTGATAAGCAGTGTGAGATTAGAGTTTCTCAGACCGTTAACTCTTTGCTCAATACTTTCTCCTCTCCTTCATGGCCTTCTCTCTGAACAGTGTCTGTGGCAGGACCTCACCATGTTTGCATTTAATGAAAGGTGTCTGTTAATAACAGAGTAATCAGAGTTCTTTGACTTTGTTCCACGGACACATATCTCGGCCTCCTTCTACTTCTGATATTCTCTTCTTTTTCTGTTTGTGTTCCCTTCCCAAGGTGTTCCTTTCAAGTATTATTTGTCATGCATCTTATTGAAAGAATTACAATACAAAATTGTTTAACAGGGGTAACAGTTGAGATAATGATTAATGCTCAGAAGAGTAACCAGTCCAAATCTGATAGTTAAGTACAGTTTTCCAGAGATCTTTAAGTAGATCAGTAAGATGAGTTAAATTATTATTGATCAATTATTTGCTATTTTAATTTTTTCTTGTGAGACAGGGTCTCACTTTGTAGTTTAGGCTGTCCCTGAACTCACTGGGTAGTCCAGGCTGGCATTGAACTCATAGCTATCCTCCTTCTGTGGCTTGATACTTAATTTTGAATGGATCTACTTTAAGATATTTTCCCTTAGTTCTTGATATATCCCTTAGTTTTAGTTTTTTAAAAAACTAAATCAATGCCTTCTATCATAGTTTATTAGTTTTAGTAATAGTGAATCTTAAAGGCTATAAATTAACTTTAAAGAATGCCTTTAAAGAAATGAGTGGCCTAAAGCTTAACAATAAATACAGCAAACAGTCAAAGTTG
Organism: Petromus typicus; assembly: GCA_004026965.1. Taxonomy (NCBI): domain Eukaryota; kingdom Metazoa; phylum Chordata; class Mammalia; order Rodentia; family Petromuridae; genus Petromus; species Petromus typicus. The sequence continues at coordinate 21,802 of PVIR01009497.1, read as the reverse complement.
AAGGGAAAGTGCTGGACAACAAACTACACTGTAACGGTGCTGCAGGGCTGTTTGGGCTCAAATGAATCTGACTAGACTTCTCAGCAGTGAAGGCAGGATCTCTTGCATGGGGGTTGTCCTGCTTTTTAGGCTGCTAATGATATCATTTTAATGTCACCGTTTAGTTTCATACTGATCATTTATACTGACAAAAAGAAAGAAAAGAAAACAAGGAACCTGTCATCAATCATTCATTTAATCAAGTAGGAAAAGTAGATAAATAAACATACTGAGTTAATTATTCTTCTGTATGTAATGATTGACAATAAAGTTAATTTATTCCTTTTTTAACCCTTTAGTATTTAGTGCTATTACAGGGCATAGACACTAGCAATGGGAAGAAAGATTTAGGGGTGACCTTTTTTCCCTGAATTATCTAAGGGAACTCTGGTCACAGAGAAGATACTCATTCATTTGAAATCTACCTTGATAAGAAGTAGTAGTTATTTGGACCTGCGGATATAGACTCTCTACTACCAAATGCAGTGAAGAACAGTTACGCTGTGTTCGTTGCCTCCTTAGTCCTAGTGGTTAAGATTTTCTTTTCTTCAAAGTATGCGTTCCTAATGTGGAAAATCATTCATAACCAGTATAAATATGTTGGTAGTTCAAATATGTGTGAGATACAGCACTAATAGAAAAAAAATGCTTCATAAACAGCAAAAACTTGAACCATATATTTAAGTTAAAAGCAGTCTTGGAAATTTTAAAAATCTATTTCTGATTTGTCAGCATCTTTCTCTAGTTTTCTAGAGGAAAAAGTTTTTCTAGTGCAAATTCCCTTTACAAGTCTGTGATTACTTTTATTACAGTTCCATAAACAAAGCATCTTCAGGGAAGTGTGGATAATAAACCAAAATTTTCTAAATTTTTTCTCTGAAGTCTGTTTAGCTTTCTTGTCTAAATCACACTGCAGCTAAATAATGGGGAGGGAAAAACAGACTTACGGGTTTGGGTTTTCAAATAGTATGTCAGTTTATTAAAATTACTGTATCTGGATCTGAGGGATGAAAAAATGAGTCACCTCATGGCTAAGGTGCGTGGAGAGATCTTTGGGATGCATTCTGTTAAGTGGCTTTGGCTCTTGCTGTTGTAATGTTTATCAGAACAGAGTCCTGTCACCAGTTGATTCTACCAGCTCTCAAGTCCCGTTCAGTTTTAACAAACTAAAATGGAAATGCAGCATGTTAGTGGACAAAGTAACTCTGGTCTTGCATCCAGACCAGAAAACAGTTTATGTAGATGTTTTTCTTTAGACTCTCCTCTTTGGTGAGGAAAAGAAAGTTTGCCTATTTTTACTTTACCATTTTAAAAAACCATCAGGTTCACTGTCAATTCAGAACCGTAGAACTATGAATAGTGAATTCCATTGGATTTAATTGTGTATTACTGTTATCACATTCCTTTATTTGGTTTTTGATAACCCAACTCACAAGTCACTTTCGGTAAACATTTGGTTATAGCAATGACTTTAATTAAGGACTCTTTTTGATGTCTGGAATATAGGGTGTTTTAGTTATGTCTATATTGTTCAAGTAAAATTCAGAAAATGCATAACATTCACTTAATAGGATATACACTAGGAGAAAAACCATAGTATGCTAAATAGTTCACTTTACAGAGTCAATGTATAAATGAAGAAATTTGTTTTAATGTTTAAATATGGTTTTTAAAAATAAATTTAGTTTTCTCCATATCTCTCACTTTTAAAATAATTACATTTGGTGAAGGATTCCCACCACACCCCTACCTCCTATCGCCATAGACATCTTTAAGCTTCATTAATTTCTAGGTAAATGTGTTAAAGACAAATCTTTGCACCCTTTTTTTTGTTTGCACTTTGTTTGGCCTCCTTTTACCTGCAGGCATTTATTAAAGGACAGTATGAATGGAGAGTGGAAATTTGCAGTGTTGTTGCTCACCGAAATAATGGTTCATCTCTTTAGCTTTGTCTAGTTTTATTCACTTAGCAGTCTGCAACTAGCAGAATGAGCATAATGCAGAGTGTGGTGACAGTAATGTCCACATCACTGTTATTCCGTACAGCTCTGTAGCATTGCTTATCTGATTTACATTTGAGAGATGGAGGGAGTGGGCAGAGATGCCAGAGGTTGAAAGTGAGGACTGCATGTATGCACATATACTTATACCTCAGAACCCAGCTATGAAAAATGTTTGAATATTTGAATTGAAATATTTGATCCAAATCTTCTGTCATTCAGTTCATAAGGAAATAAGAATTGTCTTGACTCCTTATCACTCTCAGAAAAATTGGTTCAGTAAGTTTTATTTTTTATTTTTACCAAAGGTATGTCTTAAATATAAGATAATGACTATTATGTTGGTATAATTTTTAAAGAACCATATCATTATTTGATTTACTTCATAGTCACCTTAGTCTGCGTATTTCGTATTCCCGCGCACAGGGACTCAAAACCAGAAAGATAGCAGAGCCGGTTCTGGTGTATTGTCTGCCCTTTCAGGACTTGTCTCCCTGTCTTCACTGGAAAAGAATCAAGGAACGAAATACTTTTGATGTTGTTGTTGGCTCAAAAGTAATGGATTGATGCTTCCGTGACTTGGTTAAGCTCCAGCATGCTCCCTTGTGTCACTAGCAAAATAGATTTCTAGTGCAAGGTCTCAGTTCTTAGCAGTAGCTGATAGCTAGCAGTTGCTAATAACTTTCTCTTATTCATTGTAGTGTTCATTATTCATTTAGGAAATGTTTCAACTGTCTGAAATTGTTCCCAGTGCTTAGGGATAGAAAAGAAATAGAAGAGACTTTGCTACTCTTGAAATGTTTGTAGTTTATATTTGTAGAAACAAAAATGTCTGAATAAAAAAGTGTTTCAAAGATTTGTGAGAGAATTTAATTGCAGATATAATGAGTTGCTTATTTTTTAAATAAAAAACAGCCTTAGCTGTTGTCCCTTGTCCTGCGGGCTCTACAGGTGCATATTCTAGAATAGTTTTAGATGTAGATAGAAAGTTCTTGACCTTTTCAATCTGCTTCGTGATTGTTGTCCTCCTTCAGCCACGGTATGATCTCATACATAAAGGCAAGTCCTCCGCAGTTGTGCTTGAGAAAGCTAAGGTACAGAGACACTGAGTCACCTGATCAAATCAGATGGCTTCTTAACGCTGGACCATGTTACTTCGTTTTCCAGAGTGGAGCTGTGAGCTCTGGCTGCCTTTAACCCCTCCCTAGGCACTTGGCTCATGGGAATTCCCAGGATTGGCAGATATATTTAGTGTGTGATATGGGACTCACAGTAGCTGTGTTGGGATAAACACATATCTTAAGAAAATGTGACTTCAACTGGTATATTCAAAGAGTGTTCTGTGTTTCTTAAAGAAGCTGGTTTGTTCCTAGTTGTCGTTGCAGTGTTATCCAGAACTGTTATCTTCAAGTTTTTAGTGTTTATGAAAGATAAATCAGTGTCTTGATTTTATAAATCATTATTGGAATCAAAGTAAAATATCCAAGTAGCAAGCTGGACTTCTCACTTTTTCAGTATATTTTAGGAAAATTTTAATATATCATGACTTAAGTCTTTAAGTTTTGATTACCTTTTGAGGAAACGTGTTTTTAACACAATATAACCACCAGTATCTAAACGTGTTCATCATTCAAAAGCAAGAGAATTATAAAACTTAACATTTTAAATATTTGTCTTGATGTTACAGTCTTGAGATTTCTAATATTTCATTGTGCTTATGGATATAATCTTAAATTCTGGAAGCTTTCATCTCTCCTTGGTACTTTGCTGGACAGTGTCTCTTGGAACTTGAAGTTCCATTTTTCCTGGCATTTTAGTGGCAGCTTATGCACTCAAGGCATCACCTAAGTACGGGCAACATCTTCTTGACTGAATAATGATGTGTGTGGAATGTTACTTTTTTTTGCCTTATAAATGGATAGCAATTTACACAGCTGTGGATGTGGGATGTTTCAATCCCAGACCATGTTGTAAGAAAAATTGAATGACAGTGAGCAAAACAGCAGTAATTATAAAACTAATTACTAAATGCTGATGATGCCCATAGGCTTTGCATAACTAAAATTAGAAAAGGAAATTGCTTTCGGCTTCAGAGAGGCAACATGCTAGTTATTTCACTGTTTGAGTCAAAATGGAGGGTAGTATATAAAGTTCAATCAGGAAAATATACATGCATATATATTTATGGATTTGCATATACATACATTTTTCTGTGTCGAAGTGTTATTCATTCTATCAGACAATTTTATTTATAGAACTATGTGTAGGTATTTACATAAAGAAGATAAGTATATTAAAATATTTTAATGCAGTATATATATATATATATATACTATCCATTTTTGCATATTCTGTAATTATAATGTTAAAATGCATGCCTTTACAATATATTTATATATTTTGTTGTGTATGTTTTCAAAGGCAGAATGTAGTACACATTTCCATCCTTGCAAACATAACCTTATGAATTCAAAGTACATTCTTCGCAATGAAATATCTCAAAATTTAAACCATTGATCAGCATGTAAAAAATAAAATACCATCTTTGGGAAAGCAAATGATTGATAAGTCCAAAGTCTGTAAGGTAAGGCATCTCTTTGTTCATGCTCATTTTGAAGCTAAGAACATATATCATTAACTCCAAAGACATTACTGAGATTGTAAACTTATCACCTGCAGAGGCTGAATAATTTTTTCTTAGAAATGTTAGAACTTCTATTGATAATATTTAAGTAGGAAAGATAGAGATAATGAATTCTATCAATATGTATACAACTGAAAACATGATTTAATGAGCCCTGTGATCCTTTTTATTGAAAACATCTCCTTGTTCCTTACAATCAATTGGTTTCTGTTTTTATGCTTTGTAGACCTGCAGGTCAGTGTGACAAAACAAGCTCTTCTGAATAATCTCTTAATGGTTATATTTATGTTTCAGATTAAATAGATTATGGATCAGGAAGATGAATCATTGTTGATACAGAAGAAAAATGAATATGACATTTAAAAACTTCAAGTACTTTAAATGACCTAAACGGCAATGTTTTATTTAATTTTCTACTGAGTGTTACTCTAAAAGTCTTAAGAAATTAAAATGATAAAAGATGATACTGTCTGTAGACATATATTACTGAAATGAAACCCTGTGTAATTGAATCAAGGCCGTAATGAAATTTTTCTTGTAACTTTTACCTAGTGGGGCAGTGTGATGAGTTAGTTCTTCCCATTTGTGTTAGTGAATTTAGTAATTAGTTCTTTTACCAAGGCAAATGGTCTAATAATGGGGGAATAAATCACAGAATGGCATATAAAATGAATATGGAAAGTCTGGCTTCACATGTAATGTCTGGTAATTTACTCAGCTGTAACTAATACATACACAAGTTAGGGTGAGATCTGCACTTCTGCAGGTTGTGCAAGGTGCTGAGACATAACAGATCGCTGGTGCTCGTCAGATGCCCTTCAGGTGGGAGGTTATGTTAGTTATGAAAATAAGTATGCGGCCAAGGACTCAGTCACTGAAGAGTGAGCTAGAATGGAACCAGCCAGTTTTCACCTTTTTTAAGTAACATATATTTGGGCTCCCATTTATCTCCCAGTATGTTCTTCTTATGTGTCCTAGAGGAAAGGTTGGTGCTGAGAAGTAGTTTTCTTTTAGTTAAGTGATAAAGGAAAGTTTCAGGGGAAGGAAGAGCTAGCCATGTGGGAGAAAGGTGAGGGCTCATCCATGCATTTAATAGATAATGACTGCAAGACTCTTGTCTGTCAGGCTTAATGCCATCTAGAAACAAAATTAAAATGTGGCTTTGGGTGGTTTGAACTCAAAACATTGTATGTAAAATTTTAGTGGAATATAGATAACAACAAGAACATTTTTCAAGGCTCTTTGTTCAAAATTCATTGCCATTTGACTCATTAAAGCAACCCAGAGTGGCCTGTGGGGTACTGTTTTATCAACCAGTAGCAGGCGGGCAAGCCTTGCTCACAGACGAAATCATTTCCTACAGATTTTTTGTCATGTTTTACCTTGGTAATCTCCATCTCATGTGTGTGAAAAGAAACAATTTATTTTCAACACTTGAGGGATATAGAACATCTGACTGCTGTCATAACCTATTGTTTTAACATAAACTTTATAGCTGCATTTGCCTTGAAATATTTGCCCATTATTGTGTAAATCTGAGCCGTGTACGTGAGTGTCACCTTGTCCTCTCCTGCCTCAAAACTGAGACCTATCACTTAGAAAGAGCAATTTGCTCCCTTCATGTGCATTTCCTTCAACAAAATTAGAAATAGATGTCCTTCTCATAATTGAGTTAAACAGTTCAGTAACTGAAGGAGAACTTCCAAGAGAATGCATTGCTTTTAACTGTAGCATACAGAACCTCTCAGATGTAGCTAAGGGCCTACTATATTTTCCTTTATCAAAAGATGGTTGATTGCTTAATGGTTGAAGCACTACTAAATAGCTTATTTCATATCACTGGAGAAAATGTGCTTTACATCAATTGCACAATATAATTCTTTCTATTATTTTGGTGAAATTGTTTTATCTTGCATAGAAGCATGCATACATAAAAAAGAGAGTGACTTGATAATCTTTTGTGATATACAGGATGTCTAATGTATGTATATTAGCCCACTGATTGCAGTAGTTCAGTTGGAAAACTGGAGCCCTTTGCCATTTATTCTATGTCTGCATGTACAGAACACTCTAGCTTCTGACTGGCTCAGTTTATCTGATTTAAAACCAAAGTAAATGTTCATAGTAGGCTGATTCCTGCATCCATTTTGCATGCATATATGCTTTTCTTTTTCTTTCTCACTCACTTCTAATTTACATTACTCACATAATATCCCGTAAGTCTTATAAAACAATATTCAAAACTCTAGGAGGTATCTAGAAAGAAAAATTGTCGAGGTTCATTACTTCCTTTGTATTGAGACCCTTTATGAACTTTTCAGTTGTCAGTGAGCTGCCTTGGAAACAATTTATTGTAACAAGTATTTATTTTTTTTCCTGTTGAATGTTGTTCTTTAATCTGATTTACGGTTGTAGAAATCAAGGAAATATTGTTACCCATGACTTCGTGAGAGTTTTTGACTTTGCATTTTCCTCTCAGGGAAGAGAGGCCACATCATGCCTCTTACTTTTTCAATGTGAGTTTGAACTGGTTTACAGCTGGTTTCTAGTTTTGACATCATTTTTGACTTTTACAAATATAGTTTCCAAGCACCTCTTTGGTACTTAATATTCTTATTCTGGCATAGCTCTTAATTTATTGATCTGTGGCATTTTAGATGTTTCATTTTCTGTGGATTTGGTCTCTGCAGTCCTCTTACTGTTCATTCTCATTTTTATACTAATAATCACAGTGCTTCTCAATTAATTGTCATTTGTGAATATAATTGATGTGTTTCCTTCCTGTACAGACCACGAATGAAGATGTTAAATAAATCTTAGCACGTGGCTAACATCAGCTGTATTCCCTTGGATCATGGACATATTAGAATTTGCCTTGGCGTTTTTTCTGCCTTTAAGAGTACTCAGGAGGAGACATTTTAATTTATTTTCTAAGATTTCACAATGTTGGAACTCTACATGAAGTGTCTGTCCACATATATAGTGTCTACTGAACTCTAATTTTCTGAAAACTAGGACTATTGATTTACTTATATATCCTAGAATCTTAGAAGCATTGTATGTATTCAGGACAGTGGAAACAAAAAGCTTTTGAGACTTTATTTTTGAAATATCACTGTGAGATAATTTCAACTGATATTTCCATGCTTTGGAATATTGGTACAAGAGGGTGTATCAAAGGTGTTTAACACACATAAACTACGTAGCTATCTTCCAAAAGAGTGTACTTCCATTTCAAGCCAATGATACTGGGTCCATTTTCTCTGTGATCAGAATATTACAAAGGAGTGGGGAATAATTTATATTAGAGGTTCTGTGACGGAATGAAATAGAGCTCTTTTGAAGTATGATCTCTGAAAGCACAGCATGAAGCTCAAATAAAGTGAAGGACATTCGCTATTACAAGTAATGTCCTTAATAATCTTGTTAGTCTAGTCTCCCTCTGTACGAGACAAATGGAACATTATTGGCTTATGGGCTGTAGTAAATAATTTAGTTTCCAATATTCAGGCTGCTTTGACAGTAAATTAAAATGACATGAAAGGGGCTTGTTGAATAAAGAAAGTATCCAATCAAATTTAATTGGCATGACTAAGGCAGTAGAAATATGTTTTATAATTAAACCATGTTGTCTTGGAGCTTTATAAGCATGTATGAATCAAAATGTCAAAAATTATTCTTTGATACTGTGCATTTAAAACTTTGCATGGTGAATAGTTTCCTTAAACAAGCTTCTAGACATGCATATTGATGTGACATGAAAATAGTTTCATGTTTTAAATAATAAGTGATAAACTTCTCCATTTGTAAACCTTTGCAAGTAGCAATTTCTGATAACAGACCACTTACAAATCTCCTTTATAGGATTTCATTTTCAAGTTAATATGATAAAACTCAACAGAAAGTATGATTTTATTATGGTCACCTCATGGTATTTCAGTGTTCAGACTTTGGTGAAAAAAAATAAATTCCAGACTCATTGATCAGAACAAAGAATAGGAAAATAGTAGTATTGAGAATTAAAAGAATAATGTATTATTATATTTTCCATACCATTCCTTTCTCAAATATAAGATATTTTTCTTCAACCACAGAAGTGCCCAGGGCTTCTTCTGTAAAGACAAGAAGCCATGGAAACTTCATGGTTTTGTACATGTACTTGTTTTATTTTTTCTTTCTTCCCATAAGTAGTGCATAGGTAAGTGCCCATTTGAAAAAAAATTCCTTTTTTTTTTTTTTTTTTTTTTTTTTTTTTTTGAGACAGGGTCTCACTTTGTAGTTCAGGCTGGCCTTGAGCTCAGCCTCAAACTCACATCACAGCAGTCCTCCTGCCTCTGCCTCCTGAGTGCTGGGATTACAGGCATGAGCTACCACACCTGGCAGTATGGTATGGTGCTGATTGCTGCTGGGCGTGAGTCTCCACACCCAGTATTGTATGTGGTTACCAGGGAATCGAACCCAGGTCCTTGTGCTTGCATGACGGGTGCTGGAACCACTGAGCTAAATCCCTGGCCCTGAAATAAAATTTCTAATGATGATTCCATAACTCACTGGAAAATATATGGTGGTGTCTGAGTTTGGAGAGATTGTTTATAAACACAGAGATGAGCTAAGTGAATCATTTTCATCCATTGCCTTTTCAAATATCCTAGTCAAAGTAAGCTCCAGATTAGAGAAGATAAAGGAAGAAAGAAGAGGGGCTTGGATTCATCAAAATTATCCAAGCCACAAAAAAATCATATATGACTTGTTCTTAGAGACCCGTGGATTATTATTTTCTAATGTCTTTATAACTTTTCAGTTCGAGGAAGATTTTTAGTCAGTAGTCACTCTGTTCTCATGATTAGGCCTGATGTAGGTAGCTGCCTCAGAAATAATATGGTTTGGGTTTGCAAACCATAGATCAATCTAAAACAATATTCTATAGGTTTGTATTTTTATAATATACTTTTCTTCATGGAGTGCTATAGCATTAGATGATATAGAAATGTATAAAATATTAGCCTTGAATGAAATGATAAGATGAATAGTCTTTAAAATCACCCTCTACAGTCCACATTCTTCTCCACTTGAAGGCTTTTACTTTAAGAAAAATCTTGATTAAAATTTCAGCATAGGAAACAATTAATGACCATTTCTCTTAAATCTTTCTTTTCTTCATTGTTGATCCAGACACTTCAGCATGTGTGCAAGTTATAGAAAAAGTTAAGTTTTCATTGTTGTTTCACTTTAGAGTTGCAGAGCCCATCCATGATACAGTTTTTTTGTACTATTGTGACCTTAACAGATAAAAGATAAATAAGTAACCTTAAAATGGAAATGGAAAAGCCTTGTGAGAAACAATTTATGGGGAGAAAAGATACAAACTGGGATATCTATCTTTTAAGCTAAAATCACTATGTCTGTGAATGGAAAATGCTTTTTTTTTACTTAAGTAATTCATATCAAGAGGTTTTGGGGTTTTTTGTTGTTGTTGTTCTAAGTTGAGTTCCTGTTCCATTGTTTTCACACATCAACATGCATTAGATTCATCTGGCAGGTTTTTGACTCCTCCAAAAAATTTCTGCTTCAAAGGTCTAGGTTGATTTCTAAGAATTCACATTTTTAAATAGTTTCTAGGTACTTTTGGGGAAACGTGCTCTGAGAACCATTCACTCACATCATGAACAAGCACTGATTCTCCCTCTCCTGTGTGCTAGGAATTGGATTCTTTCTGCCTCCAGGTTGCTTAAAATCTGTGTTAGAAGGAGTTAACACACAGCATACTCGATGTTTAAGCAGAGTGCAAGCACTACTTTAGACATGAGCCCAAGCACTGTGGAATGTCATGGTAAATAATGTAAGCCAGTTTTGTGACAGTTTGTATTTTTTTAATATTAGCAGTAGTCTAAAACATCGTTAGTGTTAGTTCTTCAAATGGCAAAAATGATTATTGCCTTTGAAAAATCAGTTAATGTTGTAAAGGGATGAAGGGATGATAAGACTTTTCTCTTTAGGGGTCATTAGCCTTGCTCATTTTGTCTCTGTGCATGGAGGTTCATTTGATTTTATATACCTGTTCGAAGTCACCTTTGCAGCAGGCTTTCTTTTTGATCACTGTCACTTTTGGTTTTATTGATACTTACATTTATTATAGAATTAGACACCTTACTAAAATGTAACTGTTAGGATTTTCAGCATTTTTGGTTACCCACTGTTGTAAGGTCCACTTGAATTTGTACTTGCCTGAGGACCTTTTATCTTCTAGTTCTTCCAGGAATATAAAAGGTAATCCATAAGTACATTGGGAATTTTAAAAATAATTGAGTTCATATAACTTACAAGGCAACTGGGCAGTTGGAACTATATGATGCTTTTCTACTCAAGGTCTTGAAATAGCAGTAGTAGAGAAACACTTGTTGTCCCTGCTCCCTTGTATACGTTATGGGTGCAATGTAGAAGTTAAAGAACCATTCATTTATCTGTAGATGTTATTGTAGCTTTCTGTCTTTTAATTTTCTCTCTTGTGAACTCTGAAGTATATTGTCATCTCTGTTTTATAGATGAATCAGGTGAAAAGAGTTTGAACTTGACAACTATGTGGTATAGTCAGTGTAAGAATATTGTGTTTTGATTGGTCTACTTTTGTTTCTGTTATATCACAATACCAGAAGCTCTGATTATTCATGTGTGCCCAGCTTGACATGCTGTGAGTGAGACACTCATCTCAACCAGGCATGCAGAGAGGGTCCCCTGTAACTGTCAGCCCAAGTCAGCATCTTTCCCTGCATTGTTTCTTCTGACTTGGTCTTTGCACCTGTTTGAGGGTGCATGTGTTTTCTCCTAGGGCAATGACCTCTAACTTTTTTATTTTTTGAGTCTCAGGATAGTTTATCTTGACATACAAACAAATATTTAGAAGGTTGTTTAAAAAGCATACCCCTGGGCTTTGGGTTCTAACCTTGGCAACTCTCATAATGTAGATGAATGCTTTTCTGAGTGAGAATATGTAGCTCTAGGGAGGCTACCTGATCCCGTATATTTCTTGGAAGTATACTAGGCAGCTGTGATGACCAGCATGATTTGAAAATAATGATAACTAATAATAATGTGCTGGGCCCCACTAAGTGTATGGCATAGGCTTCATCATGTAATCTTTGTAGAGCAGAACTAGTCAGAAGATCGGTAATTCAAACAGAGATATCCCATCTCCAGAGGTTGAGCCCTTAATTCATTTGGTTCAGGCTCTTGCCAGGTCTCTGCCGTGATGATTATTTTCCCTACTTTGTCCCATCAGATATCAGCCTCTTGTTGGTATCTGTTGCCAAGATACTAGATTACCTTTAACTAGCCTATTCAAGTTAGGCCATTTACACATGAATTACATTAAACATGGACACCAGGAGCAGAATACCAGAAAATAAAGAATAGGAGATAGCTATCTCTACCTTCACTCATTTACAAAAATGGTCTGATGTATAATAATAGGCAGAGTGTCCGTATGAGATTTAAATGTTGCAGTGTGAATCAGGTTGTTTAGAAGTCCCATTAAAGTTTCTTTTAACCTCTGCCTGATTGCATGTCAGACATTTGTGCACTGTGTTAGTGAGAAAGTCCAAAACTATCTCATACTCTAAAGAAAAATGCTAAAAAATATTTGAATGCCATAACTACATCTTCTAGATATAATATCAACATCAAATCATATTTTAATTTTTGATCGGTGCTAACTATTTTTCTAGCTGGCCCACTCACTTTGTTATCTTTAAAAGTAAACAAAGCAAACCTTGTATTTTAGCCAGGGTCAATCAAACCTGATCTTCCTCCCTCCAACAATTTAATAGCTGACTAAGAAAACATGGGAGTCACCTCAGTTGAAGGCAGAGCTTGACTGAGCCACTACGCAACTCTGTAATCTCGGGCGAGTTTCTGCTGTGTTCTTAGCTTCGGTCTTGTCTGTGTGACTGAGACCATAACCACCTCATATATCTGTGGTGAAAACAGGCGGAGACGGTCTACAAGCAGCTGCCAGTGCCAACTCAGGGTAGGAACTCAGTGTTTGTTTCTTTCCAGTTTTCTGAGCCTTGATTGTAATCGCAGCAGTATCTACTTTGAGCTTGGCCTGCTAAAGTTCAACAAGAGCATGTCTTGTTGCTGAAATAATAGACTCATTAACATAGACTTGGTAGTGACATCGTGTAGGTGAAGGCAGAACTTCCCAAGCTATATTTGGGCATATGTCTTTACATTCTAAAATGGAACTGTTGAGTCAATATTTTCCTCCCCCCTCATCACCCTCTTCATTATTATTTGTCATTGATGTAATCATTTACTCTTAATTTTAATTTTCTTTTTTGGTATCGTTAATATCTTTACAGATACAGATAATTTCTGGTTTAAACTCTGTGGAGAAATCAGCTAAGCAAGTGGTGGTGAACATGTGCCATATATATTATTTTTCTTTCAAGATAAAAGATGTGAATGTGTGGGGTTTTTTTCTAAACTAGAAACTCGGTATTCAGGAGGAATTGCAGCACTGACACTATGATGCACAAATACGGCTTGGTCTCTACCAGGTGTGTCCTCACTGACCAGGCTCAGCACTGGAGAGAGCTGACTCTGAAGGGAGGAAGGCTTTGCTCCTTTTGTGCCTTCTTTCTCTGATGAGATTTTTAGGAATATTTACAGTAATCTCTGTATTTCCTGCACTCTAAAAATGAAGATGAGACTTTGGCCTGACTTATTTTGAGATAGAAACTTCAATTTTCTTTTGAAAAGGTGACAGTTGATACCCTTTATAGTCCTGGTAATATAGTGTGTAAGAAAAGGTGAAGTAGGTCTTCCCTGAAAATTCCTGCCATTTCCACGATTTTAGCTACTCACTTTAAAAGATTGTTTCCTAATAGTACTTTTTAATATTATGGAAAGCATCCTCAGAAGTGCAGTGAAAGTCAGTAGGTAAGAACTATGCAGAATTTAATTTCAACTTAGTTTCTGTTCTCAGGTGCCTTATAAGGTACCCGTGGATAAGCAAGCCAAATCCGTAAGAGTAGAATTTGCAAGATCCACAAATATTTAAAAAGCAACTTCTGTTTTCATGGTATCATTTAGCTAACTAGACAACTTCTATCATGCTGAAATTGTGATGAAGTCTACATTCAGTCCAGGTAGGGCAAGATGCATGAGCTACAATGTGTGAAAAATGACTGGAAGTGATAGGTTTTTACTGAACAAAATTCACAGTGATACAACTGCTTACCTTTTTGCAGTGACACTTATTAAAACGTATGAGAATCATAACAAGTGATCTTTTCCTAAAGGCAACATAACTTTGAATCAGCTTCAGGATGGCCTGTGTTGCTGGCAAAGTGTGTAGTCCATCTTGTTTAGTCTGGACACTGCCACATTGGTTGTCATAAAACCAATTTAAAATTCTAACCTGTATGTTGCACAGCCTCTGTTTCTTTTCATGATTCATAATTTCAGATCTTCTAATCCTTAGTGGAGGGATTTAAACTTGATTATGAGATGTATGTTTTCATTGCAGTGTTCATATGAAACATACAAGTTTTTAAGCCTCTTCAGAATTTTTCATTCAGTATTTTGCATGGTTGAAATATGAGTATAAAATAGTAGATTTTTTTAATGCTTTTGTATAGGCTCAGGAGAGTCCTTCCTGCTATATCTAGTGGAAAGGTAATGAACTGTAAAATATGTTGAAATGATTGGGGATTAAAAATCTCTGGTGTGTAGTGACAGTGCAATTATATCCCACAGTAAAGGTTTTTGTATTAAGAGTAATAAATAAAACTTATTTTTTTCCACTGTGATTGGTTGTCACCACAGTAGTGATAGCTTTGACCTTCTTCTTCAGATGTCTTTAACCTGTGACCAAGTAGTCAAGCGATACCAAAATGCTGTGGAAACCTAAATTCAAAGTCAGATTTTAAGAAAAACAGTCCTTATGAAACCACAGCACTCAAAGTCTCAGAGTATAGTATAGTGTGGTCCCTACTTTTTGGAATTCTGCAAAGGCCTCGGTTTTCCAGTGTGTTACACATACTTTCTTTACGATATTCTTTGACTCCTGTTTCCAGAGTTAGGCTGTGTCATATACAGGTACAAATTCTCAATGAGGAATGTGATCATACTGTATTCCTAAAAATGTATCAATGAACTCAATGTGTTAAACAAAAAACAAATTTACCCTGTTGCCTATGCTTGAGCATACACCGCGGACATGGACTGCCCCTTCTATTTGCAGTCCCTAGAAGTCAAGCTCACACCGCTGCAGGACACACCTCAGAATATAAGCTCAGTAAAAACTTAACTCTTTATCTAGAGACAATTAAAATGATCCAAGATCAGAACAGTTAAGATGTTGTTAACACTCTTTTGCCTTAATTTTTACTTTTCTGGGCAGTAAAGCCTCCAGTCTGAATTGTTTCATTGCGTAGCATTCTTCGTTCAGTGGCTGCTCATCATGGTTACTCCATTTTATTTTCTTTTTTTAACAGTCTCATCTGAAATGTGAATGTCGTGGAATGCCTCCAGTGAAAGACGCCTGCATAGCACCGGGCCATACTTATTCATTAGAATTATGTGCCATTTTGCATCCCTTTCCTATTAAGCCCAATTTGTCTGTCTAGAAGGTCAAAGGAGCAGCTGCCTCTGGGCTGACCTCTGTGCACCTCCATTGTTTTGCTCTTCCAAGGGTACTGACTCTTTCCTTCTTCCTGGGGACCTGCAGGATTGTCTTTGCAAAGCATTTACCCTTTCTCAGGTCAGGGAGCAAGAAGGACAACCTCCTACATGTTCCTGTAATCTCTGCTGCTTCCCAGGGCAGTTCTGTCATCAGTGGCCATCTGGATGATCTGGTGCCATCTCCTAATGATCTCGAAGTCTGCAGACCATGGGCATATCTGTGCTACTGTTTAAAAATCTTGTTGAGTTTCTGTGTTTTAAGGGCTTACTGAGTAGCTATATCAAACTCATTCCCTTGATTGCAGTGAGTTTGGAAGCAAATCTGTCTTTTATATGTAACTGGTATTGCCCTGCCCCCACTTTTAATAAGAATGGGAGTTGGTTAGACCATTTGCCACAAATGAGTGGCCACTTACTCCAATTTCTGTGAACCTAAGATAATCAACAAGAAATGCCTTTACTTTATTGGAACTTTGCAGTTGCATTGGGGTAGGTAGATAATGAAAGAGTGAAGCATTGAAATGTGCCTAAATAACATGCTGTTACAAGCCTTATGATAGATTTGTGTTTGACTTAACAGCTTTTGGAACCTAATAAAAAGAACTTAATTGACAATTTCTTGAAATTGCTAAGAAAACCTAGTGATGTTGGTAGGGTATAATAAGGAGTTTCTCATCACTGTCTTCAAGATTAAGCCTATACAAAAAAAGAGAAAGAAAAAAGAAAAAGAAAAAAAGGATTTATCTCTGTGGTAACTCTAAGTAATTGATATACAGACAAGGTTTGGTTCCAATTTGCCAGCAATAAAGTTGTAATAGGGTTTTCTCTGCAATTTTAGCCTTAATGTGCTCATTCCAAAGAGCGGTATTTTTCCAAGCGAACAAATAACATCAGTAAAGCTTACGATCAGTAATAGCCCCACACTGATGCTCGCATTAAACTTGTTAAATCAATTCACTAGACACTTTCTAAAGTGGACTGTCTGTTTAGTTTGACTTGCACCCTACATGGATGATCCATCAGTTACATTTATTTGAATGATCTTTACATTCAGACCTGGTAATTATTCATACTTGATTGTGGTTATGAATGAACTTTTTTTTAATAATCCTGTTTCACAGATTCATGCCTCTTCATTTTTCAGCCTTTGGCTTTTTAAGGATGTGAATGTTTAGTGTATCTAAATACTTGACTGGAAATATTTTTGACTTTCCAAAGATTCAAATGCCTACTTCATTGCATAAATACTATAGGTGATGTCGTCTACAATAAATTACCCTGTTCAGCAAGTATTGTTATTCTTGAAAGAAGTGATGGTATGCACAAATATACACTATGGTTATCAAAATGAACACAACTTCCAGTTACATTACCAAGGATAACTTAAATAGAGTCCATTGGACATGGAAGGTGTTAGGCTGGAAAAAGAATCTGGTGTACTGGAAAGCATGTTTGGAGGCAGGACAATCTAACCCTGCTCATTTTTCACTGGAACAAGCCAAGCCTGCTACAGCATGCTGCCTTTTGTCAGTAAACACAAAGAGAAATCTGAAGCCATCAATCTTGCTTATCAATACTACTCAGTGTGATTCTTTTCCTAGCCGCTTTCCTTTTTCTTTTCTTATACAAAACTTCATTTTTCTCAGAGTGTCCTTTTGGTTTGGCTGTGAATAAGTTGAGGTTCAGGTGGGTAAAACAAAATTAATGCTGGGGATTTGCAGGACCGTTCATTGTTGAGGGTTGGTTGGGTGTGCCTTCACATTCAGAAGTCAAATGTGACTAAAAGGACATTTTCTGAATCAACTGAGTTGTTTGCTGATGCCTACATTGCATGTGATTATAACCATGTTGTTGCAGTTGATGGCTGGAGCCCCAGGAGGCCCAGTAAATAGACAGACCTCTGAGAAATACCTCAATATCTTTATATGTTGTTTATCTGTATCTTTAAATCTAGTCTTTACTGTTCATAGTACCTTGATTTCAAGTCTTTCCTCTGAGTATAGAATATTTTAAATTGGCAATAGTGCATAACAGAGATATAATATCAGAATCAATAGGAAAGAAATCTTTAACGTAACAAATAAAGTATATTCAATCACCAAAATATGTCTTTGATCCAATTTAATATTCTCATAATAATGTTTTCTTTGTCACATGGAGCAGTACACTTATGAAGTAGTCTACTACCAATACAAGAGTTTAGCTTTATTCTGAATTTAAATGTAGAACTTCCTCTACTTTCTTTATTTTAAAGAGAACCTGGCCCATTAGGATTGAGGCATAGTGCAGTTCATTTCATTACTTTGTTCTATGCTTATAGTAAGTAAATTGACAAGATAATTGCCCGATGGATATTTACACCTTTCTTTTTTGGTGTGTGTGTGCACACATGTGCACATGCATGTGTATGATTCCTAAACAAATTAGATTACTATCTAACTCAGTAGTGTTTAAGCCTATGATAAGTCAGTGTGATTTATAGGTGACTTAAGGAATTTGCTCATTTTTATGAGGCATATGAATTCATTTAAGGAATAGGTGTAGCTCACAGGACTGAATTTCTGTCTCGATTTTATTTCCTGTGACTCTCTGAGGTATTCATTGTAGCTTTGGTTCATTATAGGGTGATACACAAATAACATGGATGAATGAAGATTTGTCTAACGAGTGGGAGTCTTGCCCTTTCTGTCCTTTCTCATCTGCTTGTCACTGCCTTGTTCTTGGTACTTTTCTCTGTTGATCTCAAACCAGCAGTTTCTTTCTGGTTTTACGTTTGCCCGATGGTCCAGCCTTACCTTATACTTCCGTGTAGGCTTCATGTCTTCCACGTGCCCCTAATTATTAGTGTTTTCTCGGTTTGTCTTATTCTTTCTCCCTTAGACTGCATGGACTCGTTCTGTTCTTGGTTACGCCTTCCACTCAACTGCTCCTGGGAGTTCTCTGCCGCTCTCCAAGTTGCCTTCCTGGAGTTCCAAGCCCTTGTGTTCAGCTGTCTGCTGTGCATTTTGCTTTGATCTGCTAGAGTCTCATCAAATGCAAAGTATTTAATGCCAAGCTCAGTAATTTTTAAAATCTGTATGTGTTCCCTTGTCTACTAGCTCTATGAAAGTACCACGGTCCACCCATTCCTCAGACAAACTACAGAGCTGGCGTGGAGCTCTGCCTCTCAGTCAGATCAAATAGGTCTGTCCTCTGTCTGTTTCCTCTGCTTCATTTGATCTATCATTATTTTTTTCACAAGTATGATGCTAAAGCCATGGCTGGAACCCTAACCACAGCCTCTTTTCTCTCTCTCAGCTTCCATCCGGTTTTCTGTGTGGATATTCCGTAGTCATCTTTCCATAAAGAAAACCTATTCATATCACTTTCTTATGTAAAAGTAATCACTGGTGGTTTTTTTCCTTAGCTAAGTACACAAGAATTCTTCATAACTTAAAATGTATCTGGCTTTCCAGTTCTGTCCTTAATACATCACCACCTTCTGACCTTGGCAGCTCTTCACGTTCTGTAAGAGTACTACCTTTTCCTCTACCATTTCTTAACTCTGTTTGTTAGAATGACTCACTTCCTCAGCATCCACCTAGATGATATTCAAGTCAGGTTTCTTTCACTGTATCCTCATTCTCCAGGCTTGGACTAGGCCCTCCTTTTTCCTTCCATGTTGTTGTGTATGTTATTATTGCTTATTATCATTAAGCTTTTTATCTTAATATTTTCAAAGGCTTCTGTAGTAACTGGACTATGTTAAGTGCTCATTAAGTTAATTAGATATTGAAGAATGGCATGATGTTTTAGGAGAATCATTCTTTGAGGCAAGTAGTTGTAAATGTCATTTATAAGAAGCCGCTCAGCAAAGAGGTTGTGTGTGTGTGTGTGTGTGTGTGTGTGCGTGTATGCGTGTGTGTGTGCGCGCGCAGGCTACCTACTCATTGACTTTTTCATTGGCCATTGTTCTGGAGGAATTATCAGATATGAAACATTTCAGAACTTCATTATAGTCCCTAAGTGTCAAATGTGGAAGGGTGACTCTTATTCTTGGCTGTAAGTTGTTATGAAAACATATGGCATTGTGTATTCATGGACCATTTCAGAAAATGTTGTTATATTTAGGGGCACACTGGAGGAATTTGTACAGGAAACCAGTTACAGACTGACACAGTCTTACCTCTAAAGCATTCTGGAAAAGTATTAAAGAGATGTTGGCAGTTAAATTTGAAACTGGGAACCAGCCAAGAGCTTGGATGAATAGGAAGTATACTTTTGACCTTGTTCTTGCTCAGTAATAGATATGTTCCTTTCCAACTCTAGCATGCTGTAGTTAGCATAGGAACTTTGAAAATGACCCTGTTTTGAAATTGCTTCATGCTTGTCTTCTTTTTGAAAGCAATTTGGGTAGTATGTGAACAGAATGATTAAATAAAATGGTGGTCAGAATAAATTCCTGGCAATGCTGCTCAGTGGTGATAATTCTAATCATAGAGAAACTTTGGAAAAATATTAGCATCTGTAGAACCATTCACTCTTGTCTAATTTGAAAGTTTTTGAGAAATAAATGCTCAGTAGCTGTGTTTCAGTGTAATTCCTAATAAATATGGTGTGAACCACATCATGCTAACTACAGTATTTATAAATCATGGGCTGTTAGATCCATAGGAACCCTGTGTAGTTGTGGAAAGCATATTATGTCTTCCAGAATTAATTGTCAAGTGAGCCATTCATTTCTTCTCCAGGACCATTATTTTTGTTCTCAACTTTGGCCAACCCTCTTGTGCTATGTGAGGGATGGAATAATTGGATCCCACTTTATTACAAATAAACAGTCCCCAAATGCAAATTTCAGAAGGTTCTGTAGCTTTGGTCATAGACTAACTTGGAAGATAACATGCTGAAGACCTGTCTCCTATTTCTCCGAATCCTGTGTCACCTCTCACTAGATGTCTGCAATTGAATGGAGTTTATTGAGGCGCTGTGGTGGGAAGGTTCACATACCAGGGGTTTCTTGTATGTGATTTACACTTTCAGGCCAGTAACTGGTCATTGTTAGTTGGAAATAAAATATCATGCCATCAGAAGGCTAAAATCCTCTAAAGGATTTTTAGGCTAAAACTATAGTGAGAAATCATTTGTTTAGGCAAATTTTCATCAGAGATAATACATTTCTGAATACAAAATGTTTTTGTTTCTTTAAAACAAGAACTAGAATGTTATGAGATTTACTTGTAGTCTTATATTCAAAGCACCATTTAGCATTTGACTTAATATTAAAAGTAAGGTAAAGCCTGATGACTATCATTGTGAGAGAACCAATTTTAAAAGTCATACTAGGTTAGGTATCACATTATACTTTTTAATGGATTGAAATCCCTCAACAACAACAATAACAAAGACCACTTGACCATAGAAATTAGTTTGTATTTAATTATAGGAAAAAGTTTCTTTCCCTTTTGGGAGGAGAGTATAAATAAATAATTTCACTCATTTGGATTCGATTGTAATTATTTTGATTGATTTTGTTTTCATAAATTATAAATTGTAAGAGGACCTAATTTAAATGTAGGAAATAGTACATTACTAATAATTTCACTAATTAGAATTTAAGATCTCCCTCAAGTACTACCAGTTTTACCTTGCTCTTCATTTTGTGATGAGTTAGAATGTGATCCAGGAAGACCCTTCAAAATGGATTCATCTTGTTTTTTGTTTTGCATTGGCCATTATAACCCAAACCTAAACAGACTCAAAGCTAACTATACTCCAACATCCTTCCCATGAAGCATCCTCAGTGTAAATGGTAACGTCATAACCACATACACTTGTATTTATACATACAGAAAAGTTCATTCATTGCACACTAATTTTGGTTTTATTTTTATTGTATTATTTTTTATTTCAAATAAATAATATTGTATGTGTTGTCACATACAACTTGAAATTTTGAAGTACAAACACATTGCAGAGTGGTTATGTCTAGTTAATTTTAAAAGCTCATTATCTCACAGTTGCCATTTTTGTGACAAAAGCCCACAATATCCACTGTCTATATATATATAGACATATATATATATATATATATATATATATATATATAGACACATATATATATATATGTAGGTGTATATATATATATATATATATATATATATATATGTAGGTGTATATATATATATGTGTGTGTGTGTATACATATACTTATTTATTTTTAGTTAATAATCCCAAAATATTTCCTGTTTCTTGACACTTTTCTTTTTGTGAACCTACGAAGGCTTTATTTTCGCTATTGCAGTCAATTCATGACCATTTAAAATAATCAGCCTATGCTTCCAGAGGTCTTTAGAGTTTTAAAAGTGTTTTGTGGTCCCTTACTTATTTTATTATCACAGCAGATAAAGTATAATTCCTCTTTAGATATAAGAAAATGACAGGGTCTTTCTTATGC
>PVIR01009496.1:10132-53205 GCA_004026965.1 Petromus typicus | reverse complement strand
CTAAGTGGACTCACATTCAGCCTAGTTTTTGAGGTGTTTTGAATCCTAATGAGGTCTATTAGCAATAGTCTGGGCCAACACTCAGATATTTCTTGACAAAGTTTCACTAGTGTTTTCTTCAGTAGGTCTGGTCAGTTCCTTAACCTTTTCAAAGGACTGAGGTCTCCAGGCAAAGTGGAGATCATACTTTACTCCTAAACCTCGCTTCATAATCCAAGAACTGCCATCCACTCCCCAGTGTTCACTCTATTTTTCAGTAGTAGAGTGTAACACGGTGAAACAACTAAAAAATTATGGTTGAACTTACATCTTTGAATTGATATATCAAAGGAGGAATAAAGAAGCTGACCAGGACTCTTCTTGACCCCAATTAGTGCTAATGGTCTGGAGGAGGGTTTTCCGGCAAAGAAAGCTAAAACAAAATAAGCTGCTTTTGTATCTATAAGCGGTTGAATTTACTTAGCCATGACACCTGGGGTTATTTTTTTGGGGGGAGGGGGGTTCAGAAGATGGAGATGTCTTTGAGCAGAACAATACTATTCTTCAGTGAGATCTTTTCTTCAGAAGACAAAGAAAGTGATTTAAAATGCTCATGTTCAAGTTTTTATGGCTCTTTATCAGAAACCATCCTCTGCAAAGATCTAAGAGATGCAACTGAAATAGGACCCCAAAGAGGAGATCGAGACCACTGACGATCCTCTCAGTCCCCCACATGCATGATAAAAGAAATCACATCAGGAGGTCTCCTCAACCTCCTCCTTATAATCCCCAGGCCAGTAAATCAGCCCCACATCTTGCAAGTGACTTAGAAACTCCATCAATAGGTAGCTCTCCACAGACACCCAGCTCTCCCTAGCCTCTCCTCATGTTTCTCAGATAGATTTGAGCCTTGTAGAACATACTCTGATGAGTGGAGTTTCTTCCTCTTCCAACTACTTCACAGCTCATCCTGCACCTACCTAACTGGGGTCCCAGAAGTAGATGAATCCAGGTTCATTTTTCAGTGGCAGATATCCAACCATTCAAAGAATATTTAGCCCGGTTTTCAGAAGATCCTAGTAGATCTGGAGATAGGTTTCAAACTTTGATCGTTGTTTTAACTCTTCCGTCGAAAGACGTCAAATTTGTCTTGGTCATTTGCTATACTTCAAATGAAAATTAAAGAATTCTAGGAGAGGCTAGAAGACATGCAAATGAACAATTTATTGTAGGAGAAGAAGGGAATCACCCAGAGGGGTGAGTGTTCTGCTGACTCTAGAAGGGAGATGAACTAAACATGAGGTCTAAAATGTTGACTGCTCTGATCATGGGAATACAAAGCTGCCTCAGGAAATCTGTTAATTATGAAAAGGTGAAAGGTGCCATAGGATAAAAAGGAAAACCCAGCTGTCTTTCACAGCCAATTAGTAGACAATTCCTGTAAATATACAGGATCCTCTTTCAAAGAGGGATACAGACTAATGGAATAGTATTTTATTTGCCAATCAGCCCCAGATATTCAGTGCAAATTACAAAACCTTCAGATAGGTACCCAGGCCCCTTTTGACCCCATAGCCTTTCTCATTTCAACAATCAGGATCTGGAGAAGGATGACAAGGGGAAGCAACAGCAAAGACAAACCAAAGTTATGGGTGTGGTAATGTTTTCAATACACCCAAGTTGTCCAAGGGAAAGCCCAGGCCAATCAAAGAAAAAGTTCCTGTTTTAAATACAAGAAAACTGAATGTTGGCCATGGATCTCTACTAGTCACTCCTAGGCCCTGTGCCATGTGTTAGGTGCCTGATGAGGCTGACTCTTGGCCTGGGGGTACTGAGTCCTGGTTCCCAGAAAGGTGTGAGGCCAGCCAAAGCCATCACCTCCTACTCTGATCAAAAGCATGGTAGTGAAATAGTCATGTTAGACTTCATGTCTCACACACATGGAATTGCACAGTGTGTAGACGTCTTATATCCAACTGAGCCAAAAATGCAACTGGATTTGCAGCAGAGTCTCTGGTGGCTCTTAAGTGTCTGGTTCATGCCCTCAATGAGTGAATAGAGGCATACACATACACAGACACATATATACATGAAAAGAGGAAAAAATTCCTTTTCTAAAGGAATCTTATTTCCTTGTTGGGTGTGACTGGGGGCTTGAAGTCCTAACCCATGAGTTGTTGTCCACTGAGGATGATGATGTATCATTTTCTGTATCTTCTCTTACCCCTTACTTCCATCATTTCAAGGGGCAGATGACCTCCAACAGCAGGGGAGAGGTATTTCAGTGTCTCCACGAATGAAAAGAGCTGACCTCCCTTTAACACAAGAAGGCGATCCCTTAAAGCACAGAGAAATCCTCCCTCTCCAAAAAAAAAAAAAAGCCAGACTCATGACCAAATGAAAGTCACCACTCCTCACCTCACCCCAGGGTAGCACAAGTTAGTTCATTCTTTTGTTTAAGGGCTGGACTGACTTTCATCAGGCCTGTGTCCCCTCCACTATTCTGTTCAAGCCGAGGCCCATTTTCATTCTGCCTTCTTTCTCAATTAAAGTTTTTGTATCAGTGTTAATGTCTGCAATCACTGAACCAAATTTTCATGTGCACCCCGAGTATGCTTGACACAGAGGTCTGCATTTTGCTAATCTATGGGAAATGGTGAACATTGTTCAAAAATTGAATGACTTAAATCTGCAGCTCACAGACTTTGAAAAAAAACTGTAAATATATTAAAAGCACAAATCCAAGATGGCAAGAATTACAGTCTTCACAATTTGTGATCGTCTGATAAAACTGTTCTATGTCAAATTGAAAATATGCTAGAAGTCATTTGCTTTATTTTAGTGTTGAGGGAGTACAGAGGCAAAAAATGTTTTAAAAGCATAGCCATAAAAGCCTGAGAGATTTTAAACCTTAGTAAACTTCACCCCAAAGGGGGTCATACAACTCAAAGAAGAGAACAGAAATCCTACCCACAGCACCAGTAGCCGCAACAGTTCTATATTTGCAGTAAAGCTAATACATGTGTTAAGTATCTTAGTGAGATGCAGAAAATGAGTGCTGGAAATTCCACATGACCCTGAGTCAAATCAGAAAGGGACAACAGATTAGTGGAGAAAACAAATATCAAAGGAAAGTTACCCATAACTGAAAATCCTAATAACTTTTTAGTAATATGGGAAGTGTCTAAGGTTTTCTTCATTTAGTATTTTATTTATCAATCAGGTATTTCTGAGGATGGCTCCTGCCTGCACATAACAGCCATAGTTTCCCTAAACTGTACTAGAATTTGCTAGGACACTGAGCCAACTCACACAATCCAAGAGAAACAATGCTTCTGGACTGAGGTGTGTGTGACGTCACTGGAGATGAGGCACTGATGTGGAACCCAGGAAATTCTCAGTCTTTTCACTCTTCCCCTTTATCTTTTTTTAATTCTTTCTAGTTCATCATCATAGGAGAGCAACCTGTCTCCCACTCTATATGGCAAAATGCTCCAGGAGCTTCTGAATCTCATGTATCACAGGTCTGTTTGTCCAAACAGAGACATGAATTGGCCATCCACATACTCTCCTGAGTCACCAGTAAGGAGCAAAGGAACTGAGTCATATTTTACATGATCTCACTGAGGACCCTGGACTGCAGAATCACCTCTGTTCATCTCATATTACTGTTGTCCAGCTAAAGATCACTAGCCACAAAACTGTGGTTAAATATACTTGGGTCTGCTAGCACACTGCAATGAAGAAAACCAATACAAGGACACTGTGGGCAACTTCATAAGAGATGCTGAGAAAGACTTTTGGGTGGTTTGAAGTATATCTGGAATTTTGTTTTTATATAATGGGAAACAAAGTGGAAAATGCCTTTGAAGAGATATGTGGTGGCATATGCCTGTAATCTTGGCATTTTGAGGGGTGGAGGCAAGAGGATCACAAGTTTAAATAGCCTGAGTAATTTAGCAACTTTTCCCAAATGAGAAAATGGATTTGTAAAACTAAACTGTATAACTACGTCAGGAAGGCAAGTAGGTTCTTGTTCCCAGCTATCACACTTTTTTGCTTCTCCTTGCTATAAGCACTGCAGAGACATGGTGGTTCCTTCTGGGATACTAAATAGTTCAGGACAGCAATGCTGAGAAAAGGGAGATGGGCTCCACGCATATTTCAGAGGGTTTTACTCTGCTACAAACGTGTGTAGGTGATGTGATAAGTAATTTCACTGGTGCATTGTTTAGAGTGTTACTCTACTAGCACAAATATCTTCACTGTTTCCAAAGTCTAACTAGAGAACCAGATACAGGCATTGAAGTGTAACCCGTGAACCCTAGAAATCCCCGCTGAGCAATCGGACATGACTACTGCTGCAAGCACTCCAAAAATTAGGTTCCCAGAAGTGACATAAATGTACTTGAAAGAAATAATTCTCCTGTAATATGTGGCACAATTATGGAACTGATTAAGTTTGTGGAGGAAATTATATTAGGAGGTATCTAAACTGTTGTCTAGTCAGCCCAAGATCTGTTTCGACCTATGTTGTCATTGGGCAAGAAAACAGCAAGTGCCCCAAGTACCCTGATTCTCAGCAGCACTCCGAAACATTTAGAGACACAAAGAACTTAGCTGGAGGCAATTGTATACAATGGGTATTTTTGCTTACACCATGAAAACATAAAAAAATTACCGATATTCAATGTGAATCACAGTGTTTCATATAAAGTAGCAGTGAAAACCTTAACTTTATGATCATCATATTATTTGGAATCTTATATCAAGCTTAAGTTTGAACATGTTATAAATCCAAAGCAAGAGATTAAGATAAAATTAACATTTATTGAACTTGAACCTGAGTACAAGAACAGAGATGTTCCAGTAGTATGTAAATACTTTTATTTTAGTATGCATACTTTTGCATGTTTATGTTAAATAGATCTAATGTGAAATAGCTTGGAAAAAAATTACTTCAGGATCTCAGCATCATGTACTGTTTTGAAAAAAATGCCAGGTAAAGTTTAAAAGAATTGAGTACAGTAAAATTATCAAATCTATTAATCTATTAGCTATATTTTCCCAAGAGATCAAAAAGATTTATGAAATTAAAACACATACATATTAAACAGCAAATTAGTTACCAGAGTTATGTCTGCCTGCACTTTAAAACTGAACAATTAGGGATGGGAATTTAGCTCAGTGATTCTGGCCCCGGCCTTGCAAGTGCAAGGTCCAGGCTCCATCTCTGGTAACCACATGCAATAAGACTGGGCATGGTGACTCAGGCCCACCAGTAACTAATACCACATACAACAGTGCAGGGTGTGGTGGCTCACATCTGTCATCCCCAGCACTTGGGAAGCAGAAGCAAAGAAGATTGCTGAGTTTGAGACCAGCCTGAACTACAAAGTGAGACCCTGTCTCAAAAAACTAAAAAAACCAAAACAAAACAAAACAAAAAACCTGAACAATAGAAAGAAACAAATTAGGTGTAAATAGGTATGTTTTCTATTAAAATCCTTAGTCCTGAAACTGACAGACTTAATTCTAACATTAGAAAATCCAGGCGTACATGCACATGCATACTATTGCATGCGCGCGCGCGCACACACACACACACACACACACACACACACACACACACACATTATTAGAACAAACTCTGGCCCTGCAGAAGCCAGCTGATCTTGGGTGTTTGCCTGTGACCTGACGGGCACCCTGGCAAGCAAGCGCTTTCACAAGGTGCTGGGCTGTGCTTGTGCACACAGCAGTCAGGGCAGCAGCTCTCCAGATGCGATGCACTGATGGTGAGGGCGTCCTGCCAGCCTGCCAGGTGTCCTCTTTGGCATTTAGGAGCTGGTGAGCCTGGGTCTGTGCTTTTACCTGTAACTGGTGAAATTTCACTGAATAAGCCATCCATTTTCTCCTGTAAAATGGGCCCTTTCTTCTGGATGGCTTATCCCTCTGTCACCTGTGTATGAGCTGTCCACTGTTTACCTGTAGAAAAGGTCATCGCTTTCACATATACATCGAGCCCTTCTCTTCTGATAGATTCACAAATTCCTGATATTTGTCCCCAAGTCCTTAAAAATGTGTCCAGCTCTCAGCTGTAATTCATTTTGCTTAATGTGTACCTTCCTCCTGGAAGTAAATACTTCACAGTATTTGAATAAATGAAAAGATTCACCAAACTAACGGTTGGTGAGGACGTGAAGGAACTAGAGCCCTGACACATTGGAGAGATATAAAGTGGCTCAACAACAACAACAAAAATATAACAACAACAACAACACATATATATATATATATTTTAACATATTAAACATATGCCCATCATATGATGCAGACATTCTGTTTTTAGTTCTTTACCATGATAAATGAGATGTTTTTATATTTATGCATGGATGTTTATACCCTTTTTATGTATAATAGTACTAAACTGGACAACCCAAAGTCCATTAATGTGTGAATCTATAAACTGTGGTATATCAAAAAAATGAAACTCACCACCCAGCAATAAAAAAGATTGAAGAACCAATGTGACAAAATGAATGAGTCCCAAAATAATTATGTTGAGCAAAAGAAGCCAGAACTTTGAATTACTGGGAAACATATCATCTCACTTACAGAAAACTACAGAAAAGACAAAGTAATCCATAATAGCAGATGCCAAAGAGTGATTACCAGAGAACAGCAGTCAGGTGTAATAGGATTATTGAAGTGCACAAAGAAACTTGCTGGAGAATAGATTTATGTAGTTATGGTGATAATTTCTTGAGGATATTTATGCAAAAATTATCAAATTATACCTTTTAGACAGGTACATTTTTCTATATGTTAGTTATGTGCCATAACAGCTATATTTTTAAAAAGCATTTGCAAATCCAGCTGGATCCATTTTCCCATCCATTTTTTCCAGATTAAGGCATACCAACCTATCAATGGGTTCTGACAGCTACATAGCTTCCCTCATTCACGAAGTACACCTCCTTTCTCCGTGATCTCATCTCTCCCTACCCCCACAGATATCAGCTTAAAACTCGAAACATTGGCCCTTCAACTCAACTGAAAATACTCCAACAGAACTTGACCTTGGCTCAATTATTTTGCTCCTTTCACCACCTGTACCAACCTTCCCCAACTAACACTCCTTTTCTACCAACCATTCTATCTCTTCCTTCAATTTTTCTTACCACAACTGCTAATAATAAGTGAACATAGTCTGTATAGAATACTGATAAGGGATGAGATATAAATGTAAGGTCTTTCTTATACTGTGATGTATAACTGAATCCGTTGATGGTGTCATACCAAAAATAATTCTTTTTGCAAAACAGAAGGGACAGAGTCCAAAGCACTGGAATAACTAACGGGCTAAATATCTCTGGACATGAAAATACATCATGAGGAGGCAGTATCTTGCTAAAAGTCTTTATGTAAACTACTAATTCTCCACATTTTACTAGACCTCAATTTACAGTACCCAAGTAAAAGAAAAAGGGGAGGGAAAAAATAAAAAAATAACAGATACACAAACACACAGCATCATGGGAAAGCAAGGCAACAGAAGACTTAGGTCTCTGAACTTTTCCAAGGCAGAGCAAGGGGGTACAAATGGAGAGTAAAGAAAATACCAGGTAGCACAGCTCAAGAGATGAAGACTTGGCAACATCAAAGAGGAAATTACCCAAAGCTTACAGAACTGTAACTGAAAATATCCAACTTGGATTTGGAAGAACTGATTAAAATGGTTCAATGCATTATGATAAATTCACCAAAGATGCAGAATCCCCACAACAGGATCAGACATAAATATGTAAAATTAAAAAACTGTACAAGACCAAGAAATTGCAGAAATGACCAATGTGAAGACAGTATATGAAACTGAGGACAAAAATGTTAAACTATGGTGAAATACTCAGAGAACTCCCTAAATTTAAAATAACAAGAAAATACCATCCAGTAGCTACTAGATGACAAAAACAACCTAAGATTAACAGGAATTAGAGAATACCTAGTTTACACAGATGGGATTATTAATGTTTACAGAGATCATAACAGAAAATTTCTTAAGTAAAAGATTTCAACATATAAGTAAGCAGAGCTTTTATAACATCAAACTCTGATGGAAAATCAACAAAAGGATTATATCCACCTGAAAAGCTTCAGCACAGCAAAAGAATCAATTACTGAAATGAAGAGACAACGTACAGGATGGAAAAAAACCTTTTCCCTTGGGCAGAGGAGTAATATCTATAATATATAAAAAACCCAAAAACATTATTAGATCACTTAAACTAAAAGACCCAGTCAAGCAATGAGCAAGTGAAATGAACAAGTGCTTTTTAGAAGTACAACTGCCCAATAAACATATGAAAATCATCCAATATCTCTTGCCTTTAGATAAATACAAATTAAAGCACTATTAAGACTTCATTTTATATCAAGAAGAATGGCAATTATCAGGACGTCAAAGGATAACAAATGCTCATAGGCTGTGCTGAAAAAGGAACCCTCCCATATTGCTGATGGGAATGTTAACTGGTACCAGTATGGAAATCAGTAGTATGGCGACTTCTCAAAGATCTAAAATTAGAAATTTCATGATTCAAATTTCATTCAAATTTCTATTCTCTTCCTAGTCATCCTCCCCTAAAACTTGAGGACATCATACTACCGCTATACATACATACAAATGTTTATAGCAGCACAGTTCATAATAGTTAAGTCCTGGAAGCAGCTAGTATACTTATCAACAGATGAAGGGATAAAGAAAATGTTGTAACTGTACAAAATGGGATACTACTTGGCCATAAATAAGGATAAGTTTGAGACATTTGTAGGAAAATAGATGCATCAGGAAAATATATGAAATCAATTACAAAAGCTTAAATATTGTATGATATCTCACTTGAAAAAAAGCTAAGTACAAACAGAATAATAAATGATGGCCGGAAGTAAACAAGGTGATAATTCTCTTGCAAATAAAAGGCAGTTTGGAGCAGTGAGTAGAATTAATGTATGCCATGCATAGTAATCTAATAACATCAAGAATGTGAACATGGTATGTCATCAACATGAACAAAGGATAATAACAACAGTAAAAATATGGAAAGGGAATTTAGAGGTAAAGAAAGAGGAAGGCGGGAAGGGGACTACACAAAGAATGAAGTTGTATTATGCATATACCCCTACTCCGCAAGACAAATGTGGACATCATGCACTATAAAAGCCATTAATATTTTTAAATTATGATTTTGTTTCCTTTCTAGCTACCTTTATTTCTTCTATGTCAGGAGGGGGTTTTCAGTTATGTATGAAAACCTGTCAATTCACTTCATGAGCTACTTCATGAGCTCTTGTTTCTACTTCATCCTAAAGGGTGAATACGGGTAGAAAGTAAAGAGCAATCCTAATCATTCTTCAAGTGGTAAAAGTTTAGAGTCAACTCCCCTCTTTTCTTGAGAAAACTAATACTCATGGTCCAGAAGTGAAAAACATTTTTAAAAAAATAAACAACAGAACATAAAATCTGGCCTCACTTGCTGTTCTTGGTACCCGTGGTTCAAGTCATATGGCATGTATGTCAAATTATTCTCACAGGAGCCACTGAATAATAATACACAGAAGTCAACACTAGTGCCTTCTATTGACAAACCACTGTAAGCTTAACACTATATTAGGTATTATTGTCCCCATTAGTGAAGCTTAGAGGATCTGTACTTTAAACTACCCTCTGAGGTCAATTTAAGTTCTTCTACCTCTTTCCTTATTGACTTGCTCTCAAACTTATCAAAACTACCATGGGAAACCCAGATAAATAATACTACTACTACTAATAGAATAATAATAATAAAAATAAATAAAAGAATCATTGGTAAATCATTTTAAAAACCTAGCCTGCATTATTCTTATTTGACTAAAATACACACAAGGTAAAAACAAAAACAAAAACACTGCTACGCACATATATTATCAACTATGAGCTAAAAAACTCTTAAGAAAAAGAGAAGGCCTTCTCCTATAAAGCAAAGCACTACAACTGAAAATTACTCTGACAAGAGAATTCTTTTCTCTCCTTCTTTCTCTCCTTTTCTCTCTTCTTTCTCTCCTTTTCTCTTCTTTCTCATTCTAATTGTTCATTTCTGCCTTCATAAAACTGAGACAGATGATAGAAAGACTATCTCTGTCTACTAAATGAAGAGTCTGTAGCTCAGACAACTGGTTCACTACAATGGACATTCTCACTGCTTCAGAATGCTTCTCTCCTCTCTCTCCAGGAATTCAAGACACACATACGATGCCTCCACCAATCACTCACTTCACTTCTAAAGCTGGAGTACTTGGATCATACCTGAAATAATCTGTTGACCCTGCTGGAGTTACAAATCCATAAGCAGCAGAGTAGCCCACTGTAGGTCAGTGTGGCCTAAAGGAAAAAGCTACTCTTTCCTGAGCTTATTTATGATGCAGGCCTCACCCTACCCTTCAAATGCCTAACTCTGAGAGCAGCTGGAAGCCACATGGCGGTCACAGGGCACAGCCTAACACAGAATGAAGCTGCCCCAAGAGACAAAAGAAGTGAGAGATACAAAGAATCAGTCTTTCATGACAAAGATGAGTCACTGCCAATCCTAAAAGGCATTAAATTTATGGCAATGAAATGAGTCAGTAAATTCTCTTTAATGTTTAAGAGGTGAAGGTGAGTTTTCTGTTACTTGCAACCAAATACATCCTAAAGACCTAATTACATTTAAAAGGTAGAGAATATATATTTTTAAGTTGAATTACATCTGAAAAATTATTAGAGTGCCATAAAGAACATATTCAATTTTCAGTACTTTCTGCTATGTTTGGCAGATAATAATATCCTAAAAACTGCTGTTTATTTCAGGTTCTTTTTTCTAAGAAATATGGCAAACTGTGTAAGTCAGTTTAATCTGTAACTAATGGGAAAGGTTTTCCTGTACGCTGTAACTGCTATCCTGTTGAAGGAATTAATATGATGTTAATACCAGATGAAAAATAAAGATAAAACTACACAACAAAAACATACAGTAAAACAATATATTATACATAGCACAATAGTTTATTGATGGCAGAAGAAAAAAATCTTCCTTTAACTTGTAAAAGGTTTATTTAATTCATTTTTTTTTCCCATTCTTGAATTTTCCCCCTAAAAATTTGCTTTTTGTTTCTTCAAATAATGGTATCCACTGTGGCTGTATTTTACTCTGAAGGGAAAGTACAAGGTCTATCAAGAAGTTCTGACCAGGAAGTTTCGACAGCTCCTTTCTTCAAAAAGACTCTATTTAAAAGAGAAAGAAAAAAAAATGAAGTTGAACCCCTAAAATTACATAGTTTGTGAAAACATACTTGTGCTCAAACTTATTTGTAAATGTAAGTATTTACATAAATATGAATACATGTTAACCAGGGCCTGTACATACGAGGCAAGAACTCTCCACTGAAATATGTGTCCGTCCTCCCAGGGCATCTTAAGTGGATTAAACTGACCCTGTTTTCTATTTATAAACTTAACCTCCATAAAGTAATATATATAAAAAAAAAACTTTTTGAAAAATGCTTTTCTTTTAGAAATCATTGAAGTAAATCTCTGGTATTGTTAGATTCTTTATTGTTAGAATGTTAAATTTAGGAATTTGGATGAACTGAATATTTTTAATAACGATGGACCCAAAAGATGCAGTGTGCCCAGGAATGTGGACTCTATCCTACTCTACCATCATTCTTTTAGCATCTCTGAGCTAGGTTAGTCCCCACAGCTATGTTATGTTGGTCCGTTGGCCTGACACCATCTTCATTAAGTACCACTAACAAAGGTATCCTACAAAAGTATTTGAAACCACAAAAACTAATGGTCTCTAGAAAGCTCCAGTCCTGTTCGCTCAGCTTCAAGCAAGAAAGTTTGGGCATGACTGATAGTCCTCCTGGCTGCAAATGAACAGCTCCTAGGTTATCTTAAGTAAACAGTCCTCCATAATACGGTACTATTATCCTTACATGAGGCAAGTACTGAGCACCACAGGATTCTGTAAAAGCTATCCTTAAACTGATTTGAAAAATTTTGGAAAGGGATGCTGGACCAGATTGTGAAGAAAAACAAAACAAGAACAACAAAAATCAACATTTAAAATTCATCTAGCTAAAAAAAAAAACTGGTGCTAAAAGTGAAGCTTTGAAAATAAGTTTCTGGCTAATATGTAACTATGAAGACCATTTCCCATTAGAAAAACTAGAAAAGTTACTTAACATAAAATTGCTTTTCATACGGAAACAACCTCTAACACTAAAGAGCTTCTTGCAGATTGTCTTATAAACTCCTCCTACATGTCTGTCTCTTTTTAAAACTGACCACTCTGAGTGGGCCACGGCAAAAGCTTCTTGGATTTTTTTCTCGCGATTCTGTAACATATCCAACAACCAACAGCAACACTTCTGAAGCTCAGTTTTGATCGTGTATCTCTCTGCTATTCAGATCAACATTCTACTAAACATACCAAATCCAAACTCCAATTTGTGTTAGGAGCCATACTGTTCTGTCAACATCAATATGTATTTTTAGCACCCAGTTTTGGTTCACAGACACTATTGCAACCACTGAGAGCTATTGCTCTGGACTCTGCTTCTTTCCCCATTTTTAGCCTTCTTTTGATTTTATGCATTTAGAAGGCTTCACCATGAATAAGGGGTTTATAATTCATTATAAAGGCTCATCCTACTAGTTGATCACTAGTTCCTAGGACTCCACTCAAGTCAGAAGCCTCTCCAAACATACACTGTTTTACTGGCTAGTGGCCTGTGTATAATTTCTGTTCAATATCTGCTCATATTTCCAAGTTGTCTGTAAAAATTCTCATAGAAAGTTGAGGTTTTAAGCTTTCTCTTTGACTTGGGCCTACTGCCCTACTTTGCTAACCCTTCCTCACCCAGCCCTGACTCCTGGGCTTCTCTTGCTTTGTAGTCACTGATGTTGGGCTTAGGATTAAACTCAAGTGAAATCTGGTTCTCTCTCCATGTTAGGGAGGTAGAGAGAAGTGCCAGGAAGTGGATAAACCTTGAAAAAAAAAATTTCTTTAGGACAATCAAAGAATGTACAAATTATCTACTTAAAATTTTATAAGAACATTCTTATTTGATAAACACTTAATAAACAACTACCATGTTTCATTTATCACCTAGTTATCCAAAACATGAAAAGACTTAGACTGTAAAACTATAAAGTAAGCTTAAGTATTTCTAATTAGCCAGGATATTTTTAGAGAACAGAAGCAGAGGGAAATTTCAGCATGTACTACAATTCATGTTTATGCTGACTGAAGTCGAATGGATATTATATGTATGTTCTTATTTAACTTAATGGAAACCAGGAATGAGGAAATAAATAGAAGTTTATCAAGAAAATAATATATTCAGTTGTTTAACAAGAGTAAAATTGCCTTTTCTTATTGTTGGACTCTCCAAATATATTATTTTGTAGTTAGTTTAGTCTAATTTATAACATATTTTTGAATTAAAATGCACAAATAAATAATTATCTTCAGCCAAGATCATGTCTGACTTATTTTTAGGGTAAATTTTATACTGAGTTTTGTTTTGTTTTGTTTTGTTTTGTTTTTTACGTTTTTTTGAGACAGGGTCTCACTTTGTGGTTCAGGCTGGCCCTCAGCTCAGCCTCAAATTCACATCACAGCAATCCTCCTGCCTCTGCCTTCTGAGTGCTGGGATTACAGGCGTGAGCCGCCACATCTGGCACTATGGTATGTGGTGCTGGTTGCTGCTGGGCGTGAGTCTCCACACCCAGTATTGTTATGTGGTTACTGGGGAATCGAACCCAGGCTCTTGAGTTTGCAAGACAGGCACCGGAACCACTGAGCTATATCCCCGGCCCCTATACTGAGTTATTTTAATGATACCATCATGAGAATGTTCCCCAAATTAATTTTTAAATTAATGTCAGAGATCCAAAATTTCCTTGTCACATATTTCCATGTGAACAATACAATTCAAAACAAGCACTAAGTCAAGATGAAAGTTTTGTTTATGTTTGTTTTTATACTAGTTGGGATTTTGGTCCTGGAGATGGAACCCAGGGCCTTGCTGGGTTCTAAACACTAGCTCTACCATGACATTATATCCCCAGCCTGCAAGATCAAAGTTTTAACTCAGGAACACAGTACAGCAGACATCTTTAAATTGATCAAACTGTGTGTATGGTAATATTTGCAATACATAAGCTAAAAGTACTTCAGGGCCATGGTTTGTAATTTATTTTTTTAATGGGTTATTAATTTTAATAGTATTTTACTAAACTTAATACACTTACAATCATTTCACCTTGAAATCAATATAAAATTACTGAGATAAATCTTTTACTAAAACTTTAAAATTTGGTTTTTATTTTTCTTTACACCAGATCTCAATTCAGGCTAACTGCATTTTAAGTGCTCAACAACCACTGCTGGCTTGAAAAATTGAGTCTTACTTTGAAAGAGAAAATACAACATGAATAATAGCCTTAGTAGAAAGGAATAGCTGAAAGAAACTGAGAACAATTTTTGAAATTCTGAGTGGTCTTGTACACTGAAAAGACTGAAACACTCACAGAGAAAGTTCAAAATTGCCTTTAGATTGATATACACTGAAAGCTATAATGGGTAAACTGATTATTATTTTTTGAAATGTTGAAAGCACTATCATAATGAAAAAAGGGAGAAGTTACCGAAGATAGCAGGAGTATTTTCTTTAAAAAATATATTAAGAAGTACAATCTTTGTTTATTGGCATGAGATGGTTTAGATTGGTACTATAATTTCCTGATTTTTTGGTTTTCTTTTCTCTCTCTTCCTATTAAAAATGATTTTCAGATAGTGACTCTCTTTTTGAAACTCTAACATGAAACATTATGGATCAACAACATTATCAACTACTTCGAAATTCTATTTCAATAAATAATCATGTTTTTTTAATCCAGTTCCTAAAGATACACTATAGAACATTTCCTTTTATAAAACAGTTTGAGATAAATTAACCAATAAAGAATAAAATTAAATTCAGTTATCTTGGTTAGTGATCATCTTTGTGTTCTTTCATGTCCTTTATGCTTTTAAAGGTATAATTGTTAATTTCATAGAGTGTCATTGCTTCTAATAGAAATGGGGACAAGAACAGAGAAAAAAGAAAATTAGAAATAGCACATGTGGGAAATAAAAGTTTGATGAAAAAGCAGTATGCAACTATGGTATAATCTCAAATACTTTATAACTTAAAGTTATTTTAAATAAATGAAGCCTTCTATATGTGACTATGAAATATCAGTCAATGGACTTTACGTATTCAACATGGCATATGTATTTCTTCACACCGAAACCATTTCACGTCAACTTTACCTTTTTATATTAGTTTCGAGCCCGGGGAGGTTGGTAAAACTGCTGAGTTGGCCGAGTAGATCTTCTTGGCTGGCCATCACCTCCTCTGCGGAACTCAAGAGTCTGGTCATAGGAGCCTTCTTCTTCCTATTTGCAAACAGTAATGATTCAACATGTTCAAAATAGCTCCAAGTCACTTCAATATACGTTTTGGCCCCTATTTCAACATCCCCTCTTAAGCTGCCTCAGCATTCACATCTGTCAATTTTTGACAACTCAGGCTGGCGGGAGAAGGAGGGAAAAAGGCAGGGCCATTGTTAAAATTCTTTCGGTCCTTCGTAATGGAATATATAATTCATAATGGTACATTAGAGTCGCAATTCTACAAGGGAAAAAAATTTCCAAATAATAGCATGATTGTTTCATTAAATAACAATACAATGTAGTAAAAACAAAATAAAATATTATTGAAACTTCCATATTTGGACTTCTAAACATTTTTATATATTTATCATAGAGAGGAGTCTTGGTAAGACATAGAATAGGGATTGAAGAGCCAGCCAGAGAATATTCACCATCTATCTGTCCTTATCTGATGGACTCTCCAAACTGTTAAGAATCTTATATTTAGAGACAGAGAAAACTAATGTATTGGAATGCAGAGAGGTATACAATTTACATATACAGAAAGCTTCATGCATGACAGAGCCCACTACAGTAAAATCAAAAACTATTTAAGAGTCTTGTTTTCTTTCATACTGAGGGTATACATCTACCAGCTTAAGGAATAGCATGGGGGAATTAGGATAAGCAGATTAAAGAGCAGAGGACAGTTAATTATAATATTTGAAAAGGACTTAGAAGCAACAAAATGCAGCTAAAAGACACACTGGTTTCTTACTGAGTGCTGCCACCCTACTATTTTAGTGCTTTTGAAATAATGCAGCTATGAAATATGTGTTCCATGAGAAATGGAAGAAATTGGCTGAGTTTCATTTATGAAAAAGAGAACATCTATTTCTCTTGAGAGCTTAACATTCAACTAAATTTTAGAGTACAATAATTTGTATGGTTTTAGAAATTTGTTCTGTTTCCCCTTCACTTTGTCTTTGAGCCCTCTTTCCTAAAATCTGTTTTCCATTGACCCTATCAATACAGGAAATTATATGAAAAACTAAATTATATTTATATTTTTATAGATTCAACTATTGTACTTTCACCTAATGGAAACAGGAAGATGCTAAGATAATTTGAATATATCTTATTGCTTAGCAATGATATTTAATATTTGGCAAAAACATAACTTTCATTACTAGGTATCTTTTACATTACTGTTAAGAAAGAAGTATTTCCACTTCGCAAAAAGATTTTGAAGAATCTTCGCAAAAGATTCTGAAGTCCAGAGAAACTATGTGACTTTGCCCTAATACTTCTAAGACAAAGTGGGATTTTGAATTCAAACATAGTTGTTTTAGTATTTAAATCTCAGTCTGCATGAAAAAGCAATAAGCTGACTGCCAAAAAAATAAAAAATCATCCTCCTGGGACCATCATTTCCAAAAAAAAAGAGACTGGAGAAATTTGACAACATAACTGCTAAATTCAGCAGCCATCTTTTAGAGACAAATCAGGTAGGCTCTCTTTCTCAATAAATCTTTCATTAACAATCTGAAAGCAGTGAGAAACATCAAGTATTATATTTGTAATTTGGCAAATCAATTACAATGTAAGAAAAAAATAAAAAGCATTTATGAGAAGTGAGAGTTTATTATTATCATAATTCCAAATGATGACTGTCAAACATTATAACTAAATTTGCAAATAAAGTACTTAATTTTGTGTCAAATAACATGTAAAGCTTTGTATACCAACCAAAAGGATGAAAATAACCAGTATTTGGCACTGTTTAAGTGAGACTCCAATTATTTCATGAATTAGAATGCTGGTTTTTCTCATGCCCAGAGCTGGCTAAAAGACATCTAAAACTCCATTCTTCTTAGATAAAATACACTGTTAGAGATAAGATACTGAATTTCCTGAGTGAGTGAGCTGGACTTATATCTAAAAAAATATTTTAATTTGAGAAATTGTTTTTTCTGTGTTAAAAGATCCAGACTGTACTAATCAGAGGCAATTAAATATTCTCTGACCAAGAGATTTTTCACATAACTTGATATCTTCCCAATGTTTTATACAAAGTAGAAGCCGATAAAATAAATAAAAAATGACTGAGAGTTAGTTTTTCAATTTTTGTTAAAAGTGAAAGTTTTGCCTTGTTTATATTTTCAATTTCCTCCTGCAGAGTAGTCCAGGGTAAATCTGGTGACCGACAACAACCATTTCTTATAGTCTACAGCTAGTAATTTTAGCACAAATAGGTACTTCTTTCCACTTTATATAAAACAGAGTTCAATTTAACAGATTAGTTCATTTTGAGCTGTCTTTGTATGCAATCCAATGCTGTTCCTCTGCTAGCACATCTTCTTCCTTCCAGTTTCAGTATTCTGTAGCAACTCAAAACAATTAATTTTCTAGTTCACAAGCATATTTTCAAAATACCTGACATTATACTAGAGCTCACACAATCCTGAAAGGCTGATTCATTCTCTAGGTTTGATGGACCAATCTATAAATCTGAAGAGATGGGGTGATTTTCCAAGACACACAGCTGATGAAAAGAAGAAATGAGACTAAGGCCATTTTATATCTGACTTTTGGACAAGGTTCTTCATAGAGCTTATATAACTTCTATAAAAGGGAACTATGCAAGACCATCTTCACCGAACCTTCTGAAACCAAGAGCCTTTTACCTGAATTAGATTTTTGCTCACTTCAGCCATGTTATCAGTTTCCTCTACTTTAACTATGTATTATGTACTTGAACTAATTAATGTACTTATCTTAAATTACAATTCCTCCATCAATATTCTCACTAGTCTATTACTTTTTAATGAAAAGATACAAAAATGTAAAAAATTACCAACACTAAGCAAAATTAATTGGTTACTTTGAAACAAAATAAAACCAAAGCCAATATAAAACTAAGGCATACAATTTCATCATAAAACACATCAGACGATTCAGAAATATATTTTTCCAACATATCATCTGCAATTTCCCACTAGTGTACAATGTATCTGGAATGAGAGTACAAACTATATACTGCCAGTCATGCATGAGCTGTGTTATGAAAGTACATTGTAAACAGGCCACTAACCTAGAACGTATTTCAGTACAAGGTAGGACACACATTAGGTAATTCTCAGAATCTCTGCTCCACAAATACTAACGTAAAGAGCAGGTAAACACACAAACTCTACAAAAAGGTAGCCCAGTGGTTCTCGAGTGGGAAATATTTTGTCAATCAAGGAACAGTAGGCAGTGTCTCGAGGGAGTTCTTACTGCATCTAACAGGAGAGGACAGGGATGTTGCTAAACATCCTACAACACACAGGAGGGCCCACACTACAAATTATTCAGTCTTAGTACCACCACTGCTGAGGGTAAGAAATCCTGGACTTGACAAGTCAAACTTCCTACTCTTAGTAAGTACAGGACAGCCCGAAAAAGGATTCTAGAATTTAGGAAGCTGAAATTTATATCTTTCTTTTTAAATATTTCTTTCTCTGCCTCTTCCCCAGGTTTTAAATGTCTTTTCCTGAAGGTGGAGGGTGTCTATTTGTGGACAACACTCAAAATGATTTCCTCTATTTAGCTACATGTTTTTATTTACCTGAACTAATAAATTGCCTTATTTTAAATTACCATTCCTTCAGCATTTTCCCAGCGTCATAACTATAAGAAAACAATGGTACATAGGAGTGGGATGCAGAGATGGCAATTTCCTTCCTTAAACATTTAAAAAGTAATATCTGTCCTTTAATAGCTATTTCTACATACAACCCAATAATAATTTTTCTAGTTTATTCATTTTTAATAAATTGTACAGAAGTCACAAAACATAAACCAGCATGTGAAATTCAATGTATGCTTAACAATCATCCTTGAATTTAGAGTATTCTCATCATTAAAATGTTAATGAGCACATATCTCCTCCAGTGATTCACATATAAACCATTTATTCTATAAATTCCAGGACAGAGTCTGTCTGCCTGGTTAGCTTGTATTTATGAAACTAGAACAAATTTTAATTTAAAAACTAAGCAAACTATCATTGAAGGGTAAGAAACACAGACATCATCAATTTAGAACTGAAAGGGGAATGGAAGGAAATCTAATGTAGCAGATTTATATTTTATTATTTTAAATTTTATTTTGGGAGTCAATGTGGCACACTTCACTCAAATTTTTGAAGTTTATCACCTAAGAATCTCAACAAAAGATAGAGGGAAAATAGGGTAAAGTAGGTGCTTTCATATGTGCCTGAACCATATCTTGGCTTTCTGTTCCTCAGTGCCATCAAGCTTTGTGACTCCCAACATAAAAAAATGAAAAGCATTCTTCAACCTCTGCCACACACTGGGAGCCAACTGTGTAGGGCACTTGTTAAGAAGATGAACTAATAAAAACAGGAACTGGAACGTGAGCCTTCAATTCTGAGTTAATAGACCTTTCTTCTTTGCCTTCAATTATACAGAAATCCACCTATAAAGTGATGGCTATAAATGAAATGCTTCATTTGATAACTCACCTTATATAACTAAAAGGGGGGAAAAAAATCTCAGGTTTCCTTAAGAGAATGAGAAAACTACTATGATATATATCAAATAGTAAATTTTACAATAAGACAGTTTTTGAAATTGAATAAAATAAATTCGATTTTGGAAGAAAATATAATGAACAATTATTCTACCCTCCTCCTATAGTACCTCTAAGATAGTCTTTTTATGCATCATGATCACATTTTATTTAAACTGACACATTTTATTTCAGAAAAAACAATAACTAAGGCAAAAGAAAAATTAGATTAAAAAACTAATTACCAAAAAGACCTATTCCAAAATGCATGGCTGATATAGCTTTAATACTATAACTCACAGAATTTC
The DNA here is from genome assembly GCA_004026965.1 of Petromus typicus. NCBI lineage: Eukaryota > Metazoa > Chordata > Mammalia > Rodentia > Petromuridae > Petromus > Petromus typicus. The sequence goes on along the minus strand of PVIR01009496.1, from coordinate 32,843 downwards.
AATAGAATAATAGGATATTTCACTGGAGTTCTGATCTTCTAAGACTATATTTTCTAAGTTATATTAAAATTAATATGATTCTATAGGGTATTATGAAATCACCTGAATATCTAGCTCAGGGGTTTAGTTCTATGCTCTGACAGCCAAAGCACAATCTAAATAAGACAATTAAACTTTAATACAGAGTAAGTGAAATTTTCAAATGAGTAAGAGCAAATAATAGCAATGCCCTTACTCTAACATCAGTAGGATCCTCTAATGCTAGAAACCAAAAATAAAGGAATGAATATTTATTCTACTATGTGGCTGGCTTTGAATGTTTTCTCCTCCAATCTTTGCACCAATGCTTTGAATTACTTAACATCATTGTTTGCGATCGAAGGGCCTTGCCTATGTTAGGCAAGTGCTCAACTACTGAGTTATAACCCCAACCAAATCTAACCATTTTAGAGATACAGAAACCAAGGCTCAGAGGAATTCACTCTAAATCTTTTAAGTAACTATTCTTTAATCAGACTCCTATAAACTAAAGTTTTTTTGGAATATATCATATATATATTTAAATTTCTTATTTCAGATAGTTCCTTTTTCTTAATAGCTTAATTGTCTCACAGTCAATTTTTTTTTTAACTTAAATTTTTTTGGCTTTGTTGAAGTAGAACTGACCAGTAGGAGTGCATATATATGTTTTGGTATATGCATACTTTAAATTATCAAGCTATTAAATATATCTATCACCAAACACAGCATTTTCTGTCTGTCTTTTTGTAAGAGTACAAAGATCTAGCTTTCAGTAATTTCAAATATACAATACAGTAAGGCTGTAATTAAAATTCTAGAATTCATGTATTTTGCACAACTGGAAGTTTTACCCTTTGAAAACCATCTTTTTACATTTCTCATCCCTTGACCTCATCATTCCATTCTTTAGTACTTGTGTGAAGTGACTATTTCACATTTTACATAAAAGTATTCATCTCATTTTACTCAGCACTGTGTCCTTAAGGTTCCACAGTCAATCTGAATAAATGGTTGGTGTCAGCCCAAAGGTAGTATAAGCATCACTGAATTCTCATCTTGTTGACATACTACAGTGAAGTCTGAAGAATGACTATAACACTTACAATGCATACTTCTCTCAAGTGCTCTGCTGGTTTTAGCTAAAGGTTAAATAGATCACAGTTTCCAGAAGCCCATGTGGGACATTCATGCTTCAAAGGATCTCAGTCAGCTTAGAGATTTCCTTGACAGACATTCTATCACAGCTCTGACATGCAGGGCTGGGTCTGGGCTTACCAGCCTACCTTATCCCATGTACTTAATCAACTTTTCTGTCTCATTTTTGATGTTGTTGTTGTTTTTGAATATGAGAAACTGGTTTAGCAGAATTACAAGAGACAAAACATTTAGCAAATAAGTAGTCTTTGTTGGCTACCAGTCTAAATTGAATACCTATGTGAATAAAATATTCTTGTTTCCTTCATTTAACTATTTAAATTCAAAAATTTGCTGAAAATGAAAAATGTAGTTTTTGTTAAGAGTACTGCTCAAACTGCATTGTGAAGATACTGAAAATGTAAAATATTTGGAGAAAATGAAAGAGCCAATGAAAGGAGAAATGATCTTACAACCCACCTTTCTTATATTACTTCAGAGGTTCAAAAACTAAAAATTATTATTAATTATAATACTGCCATTGTTTTTGTTTTTTGGGGGATGCAATCATTTTCTTTCCTTTGTTTTTAATTATGGAAGAAAAAAGAAGAGATTCAATCAGGAAAAGCCATGACTGAAATAATCAAAAGTTATAAACAACTATTTGCATAAATGTGAATATTTTATTATAGTTAAAAATAAATAAATTAACATGCTTAAACTTCTTGAACAGTGCCTTTAGTTTATACTCTTAAAAATTACAGTAGGTGTCATAAAAAGAAACAGGTGAAAAATATTTTAAAAGTTATACAGCAATTATGACTAATAATGGAAAAAATATATGTCTACTTATGTCTATACTGTTGTATTTTCAAGTCAATATCTATATCCAATATAAAAAAGTAGCTATCACCAAATGTGCTAGCTGATCAAATATGTATTAGAATATTTATGGTTAAGACAGATGAGCACTAATTATAGTGGTTGACTATTTCAGTTTCATCATCTCTATATACATACACATGTATATGTATATATACTACATCATAATATCAGACTTTTCAAACTCAAACAGAAAAATGAACTTTATGTGATGACCGACTGACACAGATATGGTATGCTATCATAACCTGCAACGTACTGTATAAGAAACTGAATTACAAAAAACTTCATGCCAGATTAATAAAACACAGGGCATATCTTTGCCTTTAATAAGTGCTGGGTTGAAATAAGGAGAGGAAAAATTGATATGAAATGCTTGGTATCATTAAAAGAAAAAATTACTATATCAAAATTATATAAAAATGATAGAGAAATAAAATAATTTGCTGATATTACTAAGAATTAAGAAATACATAAGGCTGGAAAGAAGTGAAAAATTTAGACAATGAAAGAGAGCCCGATATAATAAACACTGTCATCATATTCAACTCTCAATTTATGCCCAACCACCCAAACTGGCATGTATAGGAAACTATACTTATTTCTCATCAGTGAAACAGAACATGTCTAAAAACCCTTATCAAGTATTAGGCCAGTTTAAAAGTTACAGTTTTAGAAATATGTGGTACTCCAAGCAGTCACTGATCTGATTTTCTCAGCTCAACAAAATTCCTCCATAGTGTGATATGCAGATGGTGGTTTTATCTGCTTCAAATAACTGCTGACGAAGCTCATGCATCCATGGATAGCCAGCTCAATGCTCATGCCCCCACCAAGGATGTCTGCAACTTCCACCTACATTTGCTTGTTTATTTTCTCACTACATGAAAATTTTTACATTACTTAGAAGTATTATATCTCCATTTTGCTGATAAGAAAAAAATTTTCAAATACCATTATTTCCAGAATCCCATCATCTTGATCATCTTTTATACAGTTTAGCATTTGCTATTCTATATAACTCAAAACAACATTCCAAGTATGGCTTGGGTGGAACACAGAACTATCGCACATTTCTCATAAGGAAGGTCCTCTTCTAGACAATATATAAATCTAATAGCAACTACTTTAATGTTTTTCTCAATTGTTTAGTCACTTCATACTGAGCTTGTTTTTTATCCCCACAACCTCTCCTGGTCTTTTTCACTGGAGAGTCTTTTTCACTTTTTCACTTTGTAGAGAACTATTTTCCAAGCTAAATAGAAAGTTCTAAATTTACATACAGTTGAAATGTGTGCACAAAGGAAATATATTTGGCATGAGATTATTACACTCCAAATGATGTAATATGTAATACTACATCAGCTTTTTCTCACAGGATGTTTTGTTTATTTGTTAGCCTTGATTTTTACACAGTGTGTGGGAGTAAAGAGACCTCCATATCTACTATGTAAAAAGTAACATCTAGAATGGTAGTTAAAAAGTAGTTTAATCTTATAACTAGATCCTAGTAAACTTAGTCAGTATTTAAACAAATGGTAGCACTGTGACAATACATTAAAAAGAATAGTTAGGTATACGCAGTAATAGGAAAATTTATTTTCTACCTACATAAAATGCCCTCTTACCTCTTTAGAAATACCAGCTAATACCTCTACCTGCATACATCTTTAGTTATTAAAATTTGTGTAAACTAAGGCAAATAAACTAAATGATCAAAACCCATTTTATTGGAACAATTTATCACATGAGTACAAATTTACTCCTAAGATGAATATTTTTCTTTATATCACTTTACTAAGCTACAGAAAAATTCTCAGTAAGTTTCTATCATTTACCTGCATTTATACCTAAAATACAGGATCATATTCTATGGCACCAGAAAGTGCTAAATCTAAATATGGCTCTAAAACTTACTAACTCCAAGACTTTAGGCAAGTTAGTAGCATCTGAACTTACATTTCTAGAGTTACATCTCACATCTGACACAGAAGAGTTCCAGTGGTAACCATGCTGAACAGAAATTCCAGTCTTCACATTCTCAACCATTTCTGGTAATTTATTTCAGTAAGTTAATAAGGAATATATTATCTTGCTGTTTCCAAAATGCATACGCTTGAATTTATACATTTTTCCTCAGTTTGAAAATGTTCAATATAAGAAGTGTTATTTTTCTTTTTATAAACAAAATTATTTTCTTTCTAAGCTTATAAAATCTTCTCAATAATTTTTTGATGGTTAAGTGACTAAGGGAATAAAAATGTATAAATTTAATCATTAGGTACTGTAAACATTTACTAATAAACATGTAAAAAGAGAATAAAGATTTTCTCAAAGAATAAGGGAGACAAACTTATTTCCACCAAGTGGGGCAAAGAGCAATCAGATAGTATGTGCTGCCTGGTAAAATTTAAACAATTAAATATCTATAATGCTATAAAGATTCTGGCTTTAGGTTCACTGAACTCTAGGAAGACTATGATTTAGTCACCAATAAATCTGCAGCTGGAAATACCTGAGATGTTCAACAGAGGTTGGGAAAACTGATTACGTATTCCTTGGAATAGTTTGCTAATCATCTTACATAAAAAATAATAAATTTGTGATCATATTAAATATGTTATTTTCTTGTCCAATAATGAAGTTATTCGCTTCTTGCCATTCAGCCACAGCTGGACCAATGACAGTAAGCACAAGTTAGAAAAGTGTAATGTCTGTATTACAGAGGCAAAACTGTCTTGGACTTTAAAATATTTAATGTGTATCTAACTGAAAGGTCTTCAGATAAAATACTCAACTTATTTTACTATAAACTCATCCATTAAAAAAGTACTCCACCTCTGTGGGATATAAAACTGCCCTCTCCACATAAATCTAAGTTGTGTACTACAAGGACTAAAAAGGCCCCATGGGCCAGAAGGGAGAGACAGTGAGCCATCAAGGAGGATACCAATACTAGATGCAATCTGTCAGACTGAGAGGGATGAAGACTGAATGAAAAATCAAAAGGTCTGAGACATTCCATGGTATCCTGACAGTTTATGAGTGTCTTTGGTCAGAGTGTAAAAGGTATGATACAAAGTCACACTTCCCTTGGATCACCTCTGGATAAGGGCACACCAGCCTTAAAAGCTGCACTGAAGTAAGGAGGAAAATCCTAGTAGGCGTAAAACACTGATCTGTTAAAAACTGGCTTTGACAAGAATCTTGCTGATGTTAAGCAGCAGGTGCACTGGCTGCAGGACTAACTGAAAAGCTTTATGTCAGAGCTGAAGCAGAAGTTAGCAATTTATGAAGGCTTATATAAACCAAAGGATTTCATGAGCATGGTGGAAATGGTTTGCATTAAGAAAAAAACTGGGAACTATTATAACTTTCTAGCCAAGGCTATTAGCTTGAAGGAGAATAGCTCTATCATTGTACATTTTAAAATTTGTGGATCTTCTATTAGAGCTATTTTAAAGGGTCCTAATGTAGAACTTCATTATATTAATAACATTCTAATAGAAAAGAACATTTTAACAGAAAAAAAGGAAAATGAAATTAGCTTGAAGAAAAGGATGGTACAAAGAAACCATCTGCGTTTCCTTCCAAAAGGAGCATTTTGGAAGGACATCCCACTCCTAATTTCAATCACTATCTGCTGCTGCACTTCAGGGTAAACAAACATCACTTTCAGAAGGTGGACAAGAAAGACTACTCCTTCCAAAGCCTTAATGGATAGCTAAAGAAATGGAACCAACATTGACTGAGAACCCACGTGCCAGGCATTTCAATCACCCAATGACCTAACAAAATGTTTACTGACCAGTTTCTATCTTCCTCACAGCAATCCTGTGATGCAGCATGTTTTTATTGCTACTTTTCAGAAGAGAAAACACAATTGAGGTTAAACTTCATGACTGAAATTATGTTAAACTTCCATAAGGTTTATATAAATAGATAAAAATTTAATGTTTTTCACATATTTTAAATGCATCATGAAAATAGTAAGATACAGTGGATATGGGATTGTTCAGAAGTTATAGTTCTTACTATAAATACAAAGTATTCACACTACTTTCTTTTTGGGGTATCTTACCCATTAGCAGCTACTATGCTTAAATGAATTAATATTAAACAGCTTAGAACTAATCTCCTTCCTGTGCAAAAGCATAAATATCCAGTAACACAAGGTATTATTACTAGTTCCCACATGTAAATTTTCATTCTTTATAACACATACAACACAAAGTTTTTCTTTTCTTGGTTTTGTCAAAGTATTTGATTATTGCATCCTAGTGAATTATAGAGGTGAAAAACCCAACACACAATGTCAAACTAGCTCCTTGTAATTTATTGGTATTAACAACCAGTGTGTCAGCAAAGGAAGACTATGAATCTTGGTCAAGTAGCTCATTTTTCTCCAGTGAAGAAAAGAACCTAAAGGTTGTCCACTGAGACAAACCTTACCAGCTTATTAAATACAAGAATCGTCTTTATAAAATCCATCCAAATTAAAGCTTTTTCCTTCGCTAGTATGTATAGGTACAGAGCTTAATTAACTACTCTAAGAGGATAATTACAGAAAAACCCTAGTAAAGCAACAAAATTCAGTATGAATTTTTTCACAGTATGAAGATTTTCACAGTAAACTCCTCCCACATACTACTGTGCTCTCAGACACTCAATCCAGAGCTGCTTGAGCATCTTTGCTCTGCATGCCCTTCTGGCATGATGTTTCTGCTTCAGAGCCAACAACCATGGACAGAATCCACTAAAGCTTGAGTCAAAATAAACCTTTACATTGCAAGTGTTGAATATTTTGTTCCAGTGACAAAAAAGTGACTAACATGAAAATCATGAATAGATACATCAATAGATTAAACTTTATGAAATTAAGTTTAACAATGAATTTCATAGCCTATTTCCTTACTATATTGCCTCCAAAGTAACAAGTTAACAAGTGTCACAATTTTTAAACACTGGAATCTCTCACAACCTCATGCATGAGTGTGTACACATATGCACGCATACAAAGTCCCATACACAAAGTGTCTCAGATTGCTCAGGTATCTAACATGATTATATATTAAACCTATTGATATCTGGCATAAACATGAGCTCAAGAAGTCTTGAAATTTTGGAAACATTCCTAGAGTTATATTTACATTACCAGAAAAAGCATAGATCCCGCTTCACAGGCATTTTCTAATACCAAACTTTGTTGATGTCCTAGCAGCCATAAAACAGTCATTACGAGACAGCCTTGCAAATATCAAGTTCCTGATAATCTCTACTAAAAAGGGGTTGATTAGTTGGATATTAGCTTGTGCTCAATAAACACAGAAAAACTGTGTCATTTGTGTATGAAATACTTTTTTCTATAAAAGACTAGAAACATCACAGAATAATTTATTTTGCTTTCATTTTCCCAGTTAAATATGATTATAAAATTATAATGTTTATAAAACTGAATTTCTCCACTTAAAGTTTGCATATAGCTTTACTATTTTAAAGTAATCACCACATTGAATATATTTAATTTAGGCCCATGAATGCTTTTTATTCATTTATTATATTTCTCATATATGACTTTTTATATTGATCTCTTACCATAGCTATTCTATTTAAATTAGGTGATAATTTAGCATTTTCTTATTTTTAGACATTTAGGTAGCTTCTAATTGTTTACTATTATAATAATGCTCCAATGATATATCTCAGTGGTTAGCATTTGACTAGGAGATATTACCTATACATTTATTGGTTCCAAATTTATGAACAGTTTTAGTCTTCAGAAAAAATCAAAAAGCTCATACCAATTTCACTGCTATTAGCAATGTGTAAGAGTGCTTCCATCACTTCATCCTTGCCAGCATGAGAGTCATTGTTTAATTTTTTCCATTAGCTGATAACTCTAAGTGTACTTAATGTTTCAATTTGCATTTGATTATTACCAGAGTTCAATTATTTCTCTCAAATTTTTAGTTATAAAAGATGACATTGCTACTTCAGCAAGAAACCATATTGAACATAAGTCAATGGTTCAAGGCTAATAAAATAAAACAAAATCTTTAAAAAATAATCTAGCCATGACATGAGCAACTGTTATTGTGCTGTATGGTGATTAGGCATTAATGGCAAGCAATTCACATTAGGTAGCTGTCATTACTATTATTTACCCAGAGTCAGACTAGGCATCCTTCCACAGTAGAGGAGAGCTTGGTGAGTAGAGCCAGAAACCCTCCTAAGGGAGCCTTGATAAGAAGCCAGCTGTAATCCAGAAGGCAATTCCTTCTCAGTTCCTTGCACCCTCTATAAACTGAGCATCCAGGATTAGGTATTGTAAAGTTTGGCTTGAGACAAGCCAGCACTTACTTTACTGAGAAGATGACACCATGTCAAACTGACCCAAAGAACTGAACAAAGAAATAGCCAGGAAATCCCTTATCTCTTCTTTACAGTAAACACTCTTCAGGTTAAAGGTCTCGGTTTCTACTGAGACATCTGAAGAACTCTGAACTCTGAACTATTGCCTTCACTTTTCCTACAGAGAAAGGAAAGGACCAGAGGCCCATTTATACTCATTTCTTCAGCCAACCTTACTAATAAAGGACTGAGATGTGAAACAGGACTAAAGTATCTCCTTTTGTCAATATTTTTTCCCCCAATGCTGTCTGAATTTTCATGCATTAGAGATTTATTCTTTGATCTCTCTAAGCACATAATTCTTGGAAGATTAAAGACGATGACAGAGTGGGAAGGGTATAAAGGAGTAATATTAATCCACACTCTATCATGAAGATTAATTAATCATCTTATAACACTTAACTCTGAACCACCCAGAGAATAATAATAATTACAAAACAGAAACGGCATAGGAAGAAGTAAAAGGAGTTAAGTCATTCTGGATTGCTTTAAAAATGAATGCATAGCTAAAATACCAGATTACAGAAGAATAGGGGAGGATTCTAAGCATACAGTAATAGAATAATTTATGTTTATATACATGTTGGGACCTTACAAAGCATATTTACAAAGATTATATTACTTAATCCTCACAACAACCTGTACTGAAACTGAGACCCAGAGATATTAAGTAACTTACCCAAAGTCACACAGGTAGTAAGTGGCAGAGCCGGGACTCGAACCCAGGTCTTCATATTCTTCCTGTGCATTTCCAGCTCCTCTGGAGCTGAAGTGGGGGCAGAAAGGGAGGTGGAAGTAATTTGCCCAAGACCAACCTCACCCTCTCCCCTTCTTTCAAAGGCCAATTAGAGCAGTCATTTAACTCTCTTAGTGACCCTTTTCACCAAATCTTTTCAGGATGAGGTATACAGAATCTGAAAATGTTTCTCAGCCTTGGTTCCAAGAACAATAAGTGCTAAACAATGTCTGAAGTTATTTTTGGTTATACCTTGCAATTTATATGAAACTCACTGGAACTCAAAGCAAATTAATTTTCATTTTAGAAAGTGAAATTTTTATAGTTAAAATAATTTAAATCAGATTCCTTACATTGTTTCAGTTTCAGTTAAATCTTGCAAATTACACCACTGTAAAAATTATTGTTGAATATATATATATATATATATATTTGTTTTTCATAACCAACTTCAAGTATGCTCAACAAATACGCATATATCTTATTGAGATATTTTCTAAATAATGCCTAAAATGCTTTTAATGTAATCTTTTGTAATTAAATTTTTGTAACAAAATTTAGGTATTCCAGTCCGTAGTGTACACAATTCCTTACTTTTTCTTAAGTTATATATTTTAATTTCTAACACTATTTATTTAAATACATGCAATGAGAAGTTTAATTTCCTTTTCTAATTTCCTAAGAGTACATGATTCACATAGACCCTATCTATAACCTTGTCGTTTGTACATCTTGCTGTAAAGAATCTCCACACATTTCAATTTGTAGATGTGACTTTTTATAAGAACATCATCAATAAGCAAACTAAGCATTTACAAAAATCAAGGTAAACAGAAGACTACCCAGATACCACACATCTGTATCCAAGCTTTCTCAGCTTCAAAGGATATACTACACAACCATTCTTCATTTGAGCAACTATCTTGTCTAAATAAGTAAAAGTTACATGGCACCTTTAAGATGAATAAAGTAGCAAACATAAAAGAGGAAGAGGATAGGGCAGGAGAGTTTGTATAAGGAGAAGAGTAGGAGAGGGGGAACAAATAGGAGGAACTAAAGAGTTCAACTAGACCACAAATTTAAAGTACTGATACTTTCAAGCTCTTAACACAGGCACTTTCCAACTGCCTTAAGACTTCAGTTTTAGAAACCTGACAAACTCTAATATTCCTTTAGGTACTGATGATCAATTTCAGAGTTCTCTGAAATAATAGTAATATCTATATTACTAGATAGATAATATAAATAGTAATATCTATATTATTTGATCATTTTTTATGAGAAAAAAATACACTGGGGTACTTTCTTCACATTATTGTAAGCCTTTTAAATCAGTTCAAGACAAAATGCTCATTAAGGTCCTAAGTCATTTATTAATAAAAATAAATTGTATTTATTACATAAAAATAATAACCATAATACTTTTAAAAATTACATGTCTGTAAATTTCAGAATTTGAACTATACAGACCCAGAATCAAATTGCCTTGAAATATCTTGATTTCTTTAAAAGCTTTTTGGCTCTGACTATGGGAGTTGACCCTAATTTCCTAGTCACACAATCTGCCTAAAGCAATCACATTTACGCATGATCAAAATGCAAATAAATGGTTTTAAAGTTAATAGTTCTAGAAAGTCAATGTTGGCTTCCTACATTACTTCTTCCACACTATCCTATTCAGGTGACATGCAGAACAAAATTGAATAGGAATCAGTAATAGTTCCCAGACCAGTATCATTTCAGTCTGATAGTAACCCTTATCAATATGTTTTAGGTGGCTTCTGGAGGGGAGAAAATTATCTTCTATTTCTCTTGTATCCTTAATATTTTGTGCATACAGGACAATTCACTTTCCAGTGACCTTTCATACACAGAGAACTCAAATTATGTTCAGTGAAGAATTCTCAGATTAAACTATCTGATTCAAGTTTGATGTCTAGAAAGGATTCTTCAGTAATATAGATGATAATGACAATATAAATTATTCAGCAAATACTTTCTGACTTCCTTTTGTTTCAGCTACTAACCCAGGTCAAGTCCTAATTTAAAATTTTGATGACAGCAATCTCTAAAAGAGAGGATACAGTATGTATAGTACACATTGACTGGTTATTTATATAATTCTTGTACACTTCTACTTGCTAATATGCAATAATAAATTCTACCTTATAACTGTAATTCTCCTGAAGGAGAAGTCCCTTAAAATAACATTTTCCCTCCATATCTATCAAGTGAACTCTGGATTAGATCTGATTCTGAGATCATGGGGTTTAACAAATAGTACCAGGAAAATAAGAACAGAATAAGAACTATAAAGTGTAAGAATTTGTTTTCTAGGAGACTTTGAGTAGCAAGATTTTACCTAATTGTAAGAATAACATTAAAAAAGCTTGAGAGAGAATACATTAGCCTATTACAGGACAATGCCCATACAGGAATGGCACTACATGCGTCTAACCCCAGCACTCTGAGAGCGGCTGAAGCAGAAGGTTAAGGGCTGCTGTGCTAACAGCAAGATTCTGTCCAAAACAACAGTAACAAAAACATTAAAAACTAGCACAAATATTGACATAAATTTTAGACCTTTAGGAATCCTCCTCTTCATTTAGGAGTTATCACATGACCAATGAAGTAATGAAAATATCTTACTATTAGAGCATACAAACACCATGTGAGAATTAGGTGAGAATTACAGGAAGACGCAGGAGTACAAAGCTGCGAAGCTTCACAAATGGCTATTTATGAGAAGCTATGATGTAACAATTTCCAAAATTAGATAAAATTTACATCAGAGAGTTGGTATAATAACATGTAAAACAAAATCCTACTCTGTTTTCTTCAGTAAGTCTCACAGTACAAAGGGACAGGAAACTTCAGGATTTTATTTTGTTCTCTAGTCAAAGAAAGTAAAAAGTCTTGCAAAGTTGTTTGAGAAAAACAACTAATTTTTAGGTATCAGTCTCCATTTATAAAAATATTATACTATTATTTGTTTGGAAAACCTAAAACAATATATTTTAAAGATAAATCTTTCCTCATTTTGCAGGAATGGGAAATTTGGGAACAAATTAAGAAGGATGTTTTCTAAATACCTCCTGTAGGCTGTTTAACATTATATTGGAAATGGAGTTTCAAGTAGGTTTGTAGAGAGCTGTATACAGTACTAACTCTGTCCCATGGGGATTTACACCACCTATTAGCTTGTTACTTATTCAAAGGAATCTTGTAATCAAAAGTGTACTAATTCTAATCCAGCATTTCCAAATTTACTTAACTATGAAGCAGAATTCATGCTCTCAGAATATACTCTAGAGCTGGGAATTTAGCTCAGTGGTTCCAGCACCTGCCTTGCATGCAGAAGGGCCTGGTTGGATCCCTGGTAACCACAAACAACAAAGCCGGATGTGGTGACTGAAGCCCACCAACAATTAGTACCACATACCACAGGGGCAGCCATGGTGGTAGTGGCTCACACCTGTAACCTCAGCACTCTGGAGGCAGAGACAGGCAGATTGCTGTGAGTTCCAGGCTCACCTGAGCTACCTAGTGAGCTCAGGGCTAGCCCAAACTACAAAGTGAGACTCTCTTTCAAAAAATACCCCAAACAAACAAACAAAAAAAATATACTCTGAAACTAGGTGGATAAGCATGAAGAAAAATAAACTGCTTAACTAGAACTTCTTCATTATGTTCTCTATGTAAATTATACAGTTTTTTTTAAGGCAAATAAAATATACTCACTGTTGCAGTACTTCCTTTCCCCTCAGAATGGAGTTCTCAGCAAATGACAGGTCACTTAAGGCAGTTATTTCAAGTCAAGGTGTAAAATCTTGCTAGTAGTTTCCAAGGTTAACGGAACTAAAAACTGTGTAACACCACAGTGTTTCTCACAAGGAGTCAAATTCCCTCTCTTTTTTCACTACAAGTAGGATGATTATTTCTATCATAAATTAGTCAATGAGAAATACCATCTTGCTACTCTGTATATAGATGAAAAAGATGTGGGTAATAGATGAAGAAGAAATAAAGCATACCTAGTGCAAACAAACATTATTTTTAAAAAAGATTGAAAATACTAATTATGGTGAACTGGAGACTTAGCTCAGTGGTAGAGTACATGCCTTTTGGCAAGCGTGAGGCACTGAGTTCAATTCATAGCACAAAACGTACAAAAAAACTACATACAATCCTCCTTCGTGGCCTACAATTTGAAAATTATATATATAATGGGGCTAAATGAATTGTTTCACTGTTTATACTACACAAGAAAATGAGTACTGCCTAAATAGTAACTTTGAAAGTTTCCTAAAGTATGTATGGTAGAAGAAAATGTATTTCAGTATTTCAATGACCTTAACTAAATTATATTTTAGTAGAGAAGTTTAATATATTTCATATAATGATAAATTATATGCAGAAATTTAACAACATCTCCAAGCATGAGAAGCCTTTTGGACTATGATCAAAAAGGTAATTATAATTTTTACTAAATACTTATTGGCACAGGCTCATTGTTACATAATTCTGATCTTCTTTTGAAGTTAATGGTTTCTATAACAATTGTCCTTTCTAAATATCTACTATGATCTTTGATATCAAATGCAAACTACATAGTCTAGTTTTATCACTATGTCATTAAAATTGCTAACATGACCTTGCTCTAATACATTTAAAATTCATTTTTAATTGATTAACTTATATATATCCCAACTCTCCATCTCTCATCAAATTAAATAGGTTCAGAGTGGTTTTTTTTTTCCCTGTTTTATGCTTCTTTTCAATATTTTTATTAGTGGAAGAATCATTTATGACTTTTATCACCATTATTTCACTTTGGTAAGATAACTTTCACATGTGATTCCCAGCATGCCATTATTAAAAAAAAAACAACAAAAACTTGGTGTTGTTACTTAAAAATTAGAACTTGAGATCAAAATGGGACTTTTTAAAACAATGCTAACCGGGAAAATATATTCATCATAATTGTCATAAAAAGTAGAACTTAAATCCTTTAAAAAATTTTTTACTTCTTAAATTTGTTACTTGTTTTACTACCTCAGACAAGATAAAATAATTAAATTACAATTTTAAACATATAATATTCATTGTACACTTTTTTCCATAATATTTTTATCTTCAAACTAGGATAGAGTAAAATAAAAATATATATTGATATTATTTAGGATATAAGTGAATTTTCTCTACTAGCATTTATTTTAAAATTCAAGAGGGAAGAATAAAGATTCTAGTGAGATATTTAAGCATGTTTTAAATAATAGAATTTATAACTTTCTTACCTTTGTGCAGAGGGCATAGATGTCTGTATGTTTTGGGGATTTACATATACAACTCACCAAACAATTCCTGCCACCTAGCAGATGTGCAAGGAGTTTCTTTTGAATATATACTGTACAAAAAAACACTTAAAATGATCATCTAAAAGACAATGATAATCTACCTGCCACTTCCCAGAATTATTGCCAAAGATCGGATATATGATAAAGTCTTAGAACTAACCACTGTATACACAATCATAATTTCTCTAGTTGGAACAATTATTAAACAGTGGTTGTGTCCTGCCAGCAAGAAGCAGATACTATAAATTTTTAAACTAACATGTTCTAAAACATTTCCTGGGATGTAAGTGTCAATAGCATCCAGGTTCTGAATATTTGGAAAGTCAAGACTTGACAGTATCTTAGAAGAATAATTCAGAAGCAACAGCAGCCAAAAAGCAAAAAAAAAGGTTTGCATATGCAGCAGCGCCAAGGACTGTACAGTGCTTCTAAATTGCCACTGGTATCTTTTTACTAGTTCCCTGGTGTTAGTTTAAGAGTAAAAGAAACCATTTTGGAAAAGGTCTAAAAGGAACACCAACAATAGGTTTTCATTGTCCCTAGTGCTTTCTCATACAATGGTGAAAAATACAATGCTTTTCCCATTTATAATTTTATAAGAAGTATGAGACTCCACAATGCTTCATTTGCTTTGCTTACATAAGGAAAACCCTACAACATTCAAGGAACCATCATGTTAAAAAGAAAACCAGAAAACTTGAGCATTTATCTACTTCATACTAAGCTATACATTTCACATTACATGTGGTAATTAGAAAGTTCACTACAACAATGACATTAACACAGAACATTCTACTATAGTCAAAGGAACTAGGGAAATATTAGTAGATTAAAACAAAAATGATCAAGGATAACATCAAAACTTTAGTGAATAATTTTAGAGTAAATAAAGTATTTAATCATAATTGAAATATATTTTAGCCATCTAAAAATAGCATCCCCAAGTATGTTCTGGAAGTAAAAGGTATATCCAGATGGAAAAGGGAAATAAATATTTGGACTACATATAGATGGAACACAAAGAATTCCTAAACCTTATGAGAAAAACATTAACACTTAGATTTAAGTATTAACTTGATTTTTATTTTCATTTTCATACAGCAAACCAGTAGTCATTGAATCTCTTGATATGTCATGCTTTTGATTTAATGATTTACCCTTGTAAGTTTTGAAAACAATACAAGCAACTGATTTCAATAAAGGCTTTTGGTTTTTATGCAGGTATACTTTGAGTGATTCTTTTCTGCAAACTACTTTTAAAAATCTTTACCAAATGATCACTGGTACATTTGGGAAAACTTGATTGGTTTTCCAAACCCTTGTGCCTACAGTAAACATATACCTTAATAAAAGATACAGCATCATTTCACAATAAAAAATACTAATGTACATATGTAATGCAAGAGTTAAAAAATTAAAAGTTTTACAATTGATAGTGTAGATGAACAATTGTGCAAAGGTCTCTTAAAAACTTCCTCTGCACCTGTGCAGCCCTTCGATTCTTCTAGTATGACTCTCTGTTAGAGTTATATTCTCATTACTACAGTGAATATTTAGATTTTCATAATTATGAACATCTTTGATTAATTTTAACCTTGTTACATATAGTCCCTGGTTACAAAAGAAAAAGTGCTTATAGATTACAACATCAATACTCTCAGAGACTAGGAGAATTCCACACTACTACTACATTACACATACTGCCATTGATACAGATTGTATTACCAGACAGGGCTTAATGTTTCTATACCTATACATATACATACATAGGTGTTTTTTAAATGGAGATAGATGAAGACAGCTGTGGGCACTATACTTCAAGAAGGATATGTTTCTTTCAAGTAGGTTAATCATTCATGGACATAAACAAGAAAGAGAAACTTCTCCTCAATCATAAAGTATATGATCCAAAAATGTCTGCTACATTAATTTATGCCAAATCATAAAAAGCAAAAATCACTTGATTATCTATAAACAGGAGAAAAGAAATACTAGTTTCCAAAAGACTTAGTGATACTTTCCTATTTCCTTCTGTAAAATACTGTAAGCATCTTATAAGGACTTGTAAGTTGATTGCACAAAAATGAATTTTAAAAACACCAAAATCAAGCTGTGTATTCACAAAATAGGAAGAATATGAAGTGCTGTTGTCATTCAGAACAGAATCATTAAATGTGACAGGGCATCAGGTGAAACATCTTTCTTATCTAGCTACATGTACACAGCCCTATAAAGTCAAGGATAGAGCAATGGGGACTGCTAGCGAGAGGGAAAGGGTTGGGAAGTCCATACATGTAGACAGAAAATTATCACTTCAGGACCAAACACTTCTGAATGGAAGAGAAACAGTGAGGTATAAAAGATGTGTTCATCAGTTATGGGTGCCCTAGACAGCAAAAGGAAGGAAAGAAGAATTGAAGTAAGAAAACTATATGTTTCTATATGGAAAGTAGAATAAAATTAATCTCTTACAAAGTCTTCTAAAAAATAAAAAAACCTAAATAACATAAAATTCCTACTTTGATTCTTTAGTAGTTATAGTTAAAAACACTTGGGAGCATTTAACAAGTAGTAAACCGATCAGAACTCAACTTTTGAAATATAATTTCAATATATAATTACTTTAACCATCAAAAGCAAATTTAAATTAATGTATTAATGGAAAGAGAGAATGAAAATTTCCATGATATGAGAATCCAAAAAGTAAAAACAGTTAAGTTTCTCCAGAAAAGAATGACACAAATTGGATATCAGTATTTCAATCTTTTAGAAAAAAAGTTAAATTTTAAAGAATATGAAGGAAAGGATCTAATTAAATGTATAAGCCAATGATGATATTTTATTATAAAAATTGATAATCTAGAAAATAATAGTTCTCTAGTACATAAAGGTAGAAAATAAAGATTGAGGACTTCAAATTTAATTACTTCTATTAGGTTTTATGCTATTATTTTATTTATAGCTGAGGGTAACAGCACTAGTGAACACACGTTAAAATAATTTCTAAGGCCAAAACTAAAATCACTTTATGAAAAGACTATGTGTGGTGCAATAAGGAAGGCTACTGTCTGGATGATGTAATTTTATGGTATATTTTTACATTTTAGGGAAACAGCAACAAGTTACAGTTATAATAAATACGTTTGCTAATACCTACTTTGCAGCCTTTTAATTTTTCTGGTATAATTTATCAGAGTTACCTTCTTACTGGTACATAAATTCAAGAAATGAAAAAAAAAAAACCCTATGAAATAAATTATAATATATTTTGTTCCCTTGTTTCTGCCATAATGTGGCTGGGAATTATCTAAAGAGTCATATAAGCCCTATATAAAATGGATGCTATGAGGAAGCAAGTTTTAAATTACAACATAAATATTAACATATATTTTTGGCAAACATTTGGCAATATAACTAACTAAATAATTATTAACCAGAGATATTTACAGTACTGTGTACGTGCATATATATAGGTACATATACATATATATACATATAAAATATGATATAGTAAATGAAATGTGAATTCATATATAATTTAGGTGTTCTTAATGTAACTGAAATAAAAAAAACATACACACAGCCAGCAAAAACCATAAAAAAACAATGCACACTTTCCACCGGATTTATATTTGATAACTGCTGGACATAATTTAATTGAATTTCAAGTAACAATCTGAGAAAAAATAAAATATGTATAAAAACCCATTTCACATATACAAATTTTTGGTAAACGCGTAATAAGTGTTCTTATTTTCAAAGCAGAATACAACACATTATACAAAAAAAAGTAATTAAATCTATTCATTTTTATTTTAGTTCAGTGTAAGTATTAAAGTAAAATTTTATGTTAGGTTAGCCAATTTTAAGCAAATTCAAAATAATTTTTCACTTGTAAATTTTGTATGGTTATGATTAATCTTTTAGAGCTATATATTTTCTTCAAAATAGCTTATGCCTTTGTACAGAATTTGGATCACATACCCATGCCTCTGTCTGGATGGGCTTGATATTGCTTAATAGCACCTCTTCATAGTTTCCATAATCAATAAATTTAACAACTGCAGTCATACCAGAAGAATGGAGAGCTTCAACTTCTGCTCGGTAAAACTGAGGAGACAAAAAAGAATTTAAATGTCACAGTCAATGTTGTATAAAAAGGTAAGCTTTGATAGAAATATAAATTTCTTGAAGTAAATTGTAACACTATGTAAAATTCTTTAAAAAGTAAACTTATCTTTAGGTAACTCTTTGACCAACACTGTTATTTCTTACTAAAAAAGTACAAATACATAACAAGAAAGGCCATTGCTTCAGTCATCACAGATGGCTGCTGTGAGGTATGGACACGGAACAAGGACTAAGCACATTACTCCAATATCAGATTTCTACAATATGAGATCCTGCACAATAAGAAACTTTCATTTTACCAAGGGATACTTGGTTTTGAGGACTGATTCACTTCAACAAATTAATAAGAAACTGATTCTATAATAACTATAATTTAAAACTTTCTCTGTAAAGTTAAGAGTAGATCATTGTTAGAATACTTCTCCAATATAGGTCAACTTATTCAGGACCCAGACTATAGGCTTGAGTGTGGTTTAGTGAATGTGAACTGGAAACAAGAAATCATTTGCTTTGAAAGCAAATTTTCTTCACACTGTGGTGGATAGATGCCTGACTATAACTGTATCTACTCAAAAGTATTTGTTAATAAGCTCACCAGAATCAGGGAATGCTAAAGATAAAAAAAAAAAAAAAAAAAAAAAACTAATTCTTCTACAAATAAGTTAGCCCAATATACCACAAATAAAGTTGGTTTTATCTGATGTAACAGTATCTACTCAATAATATTTGTTAATAAGCTTAGCAGAATCGGTAAATAGTAAAGGTAAAAAAAAAATCATATTCTTTATATTCTTCCACAAAGCAGTTACCCCAATACACCACAAATAATGTTGGTTTTTATCTAGTACATTTATCAGCAACTAGTATATTCCATATTATAAAAGTATAAGTGACTACATGTGTTTTTTTCCAGATCTGAATGCTAACAAGTTTAGAGCTACCATGCTGGAATTTTATTTTAGGGTTTTGGGGACACACTCCTCTTTCTCATTTTCACCTTCATTTTTTAGTCTTTCACCACTACATACTGTGAATTGTTCTGATTATATGCTTCAACTATATGCTTCCCAAATTATGTCAGTTCAGATGTGGAATTGTGTTGATTTCTTAGCAGGAGACCAAGTAAGTTGATATTTTCTTAGGAACCTGTAGTTGAGTTTTTATGCTTTTGGATGTTACTGAAGAAATAAATATCCCACGCATCTCGTTTGTACTCTCCCGAATAATACCTCTGACACCAAGGTGCATTTATAAAAGTTTTGTTTAAGAAATCTTGCCCAAATTAAACCAGACATTTAATTCCATAAAAAAATGCACATTTTCATTTAATAAAGATGATCCATATAAAAATAATCTCTTCTCATGTGTAAAGCACTATAATAAAAATATAGCTACATAGTACTTAATAAAGTTGAAGAACTCATGAAAAACTTCCTGAAGTAGAAGGAATGGACTCCAAGATAAAAACTGTTTAGCTATGTACAAGGACTGATAAAAAAACATTGTATTTATTTCACTTAGGTCACAGATGTGTAAATATTGTATCTTTCCTCTGGTATGAGAAAATGAAGATGTAAATGAGTTCTAGTATATATATTAGATATTGTGAAATGGAAAACTAATGTGATGGTAATAAAAAAGGAAAAGCCTATGTAGGGGGTGGGAGGTTATGGGGTGGGTAGGGGAATGGGAAAAAAATTAGAATCAAATCATGTCATACCATATACGGGTACAAATTCTCAATGCTGAAAGTAACTATGATGTGTATATATAATGTAGCAATAAAGATTTTAAAGAATTATTATTATAGCAAAAAACAATACTCCTTCACGTTTCAAACACACTTATACCATCATCATTTTTGCCACCGTGTGAGGCGGTTCTAGAAGTCCTTAGTGCCTTTATGAGGTGGATGCTGCTACCACGTGTGATCCAACAGAAAGGCAGGTCATAAAAACATTATGGCATGTCCTTGTGCATTTTATTCAACATACCTATAAAGTGTGACTTCTGACTCTTTCCCAAAGTCAAAATGATCATGAAAATTAAACATTTTGAATCAGTTCAGGGCATCACAGCAGCCATAATAGAATGTAAGTAAAGATACTTACAAAAGAGAACTTCCAGAACTGTTTCAGAGAGTGGCAAGAATAATGGCATTAGCATGTTCAAAGTGAGAGAATGTATTCCGATGGAGATTAAGGGCAATGTGTCTTCTTCTGTAACACATTGTGTTTTCAAAAATTAAACATTCTACCATATTTTTTAACTGCACCATATAAATTCCCGAGAGTGTCCAAGGGCAAATCATAGAAACACAAAGCATGAAGATGAGTGTTAGCAACTAAAAGTTTTTAATTAACTATGCTATGATGTGAGAAAGTGGTTCAACCAATAAGAAACCAGCATAAAGAAGGAGGTGTTGAGTGATGGGAGAGTGTACAGACCCGCTAGAATCTGCATTCAATCTACAGATATAAGAGTTTAACGAGGAAGAATGACATGGTTTAAAACCAGGATCACAGCAGTGGCAGTATCAATGACAAATTTAAAGGAGATGAGGTTTATCGTAGGAAGCTGATTTGGGGGTTTTTACAGTATTCCAGCTGAGAGGAGAGGAAGACTTGAACAGGTTTTGCAGTCTGGGGAAACAATGAGAATTACCCCAGACACTCAAACCTTTCCAAGGAAACAATGTTCTTTTTTTTTTTTTTTAATTTATAAAAAAGACACAGTACTAAGTACATGAATTGATTATCTCTAAAACATCATTACAGTACAATTAAGATTAGTTTCTTAATGGTAGTTATATTTTATTCCTTTTCTTAAATTTCTAACCCTGTCTCTGGCTAAAACACTACAAAGTTGCATATTTTTGACTGTTTGGTCAGGTTACTCCTTAAATTAGGGGTTGCAGAAGGTGAATAATCTTCTTTTCAGAGCATTTGTTTGCTTTACTGCCAGTATTTAATAGGGTAAACTACTTAAAGAGTCCACAGACCTCATCCTAAACTGGAAAGTATATTTATTGATTTAAATCGAAGTATTCACCTTAAAATAAATAATTCAAGTATGCTAATTCTTCAAGAGCTGGGGACACTGGGAAAGGTATTGTGTTCTATATGCTGTTGGCATTATTTTATATGTACTTGTTAGAGGCAATAGATGAATTCAGTATTACTGATTTTTATATAAAATTAGGATATTAAGCTTTATCAATAGGCTTACAGGTATCCAAAGGCACAATCCTTATGGGATTTCAACAGGAAGCCTACATCATTTAACAGGCTTTTTAAACATGGCTAAATCTGAACTCCAGTCACTGGTCAGGGTCACAAACAGCTTCCTGTAGTCCAAGACAGAAAACATTTTTTATCTTCATCTTAACCTTTCACAAAAGCTTCTCTGACACAGCAAGCATTCTTCTACAGCAGACGGTGTTCGCTGGATAAAGACTGGCTTCCAACTACTTCATTTTTTTCTTATAGTGAAGGAGAAGGAGCTATAAGGAATATCCCACTATCCAAATCAAACAGTTCTTTAATTTTGGAAAGTGATTTGGATAAACCATATAAGAATTTGAATAGAAAAAAAAAGTCTACATTTGTTCTCCAAGTCTCTCTAATAGTCACAGAATGGCCATGGGAAAGGTCTAACCAATGAGATTTAAAGATAGTGTCCTACTGTTCCTAGGAAGGTTTTTGTTAGTCTAGAGGGAAAAAAGATACATAATTTTATCTTTGTTCTTGCTTTCATCTTTGAACAATGTTCGACAGCTGGAGATGCTACTTCCAAAGAAGCACTATCCCACTTTCATACAAAAACTTTAAAAGCCAATGATGGGGCCGGGGAGTTAGCTCAGTGGTTCTGGCGCCTGTCTCGCAAGCGCAAGGACCCGGGTTCGATTCCCCGGTAACCACATAACAATACTGGGTGTGGAGACCCACACCCAGCAGCAACCAGTACCACATACCACAGTGCCGGGCGTGGTGGCTCATGCCTGTAATCCCAGCACTCGGGAGGCAGAGGCAGGAGGATT
>PVIR01009496.1:0-10032 GCA_004026965.1 Petromus typicus | reverse complement strand
GCCAATGCCATCTAAGATTATGACTCTGCCTCCCTCTCTCTGTCATCCTCAGGTAACGATTAACAACACACTTATACCTCACCATTCTCTCAACACCACAGAGCCGAATTCCTATACCTATATGGCATCTCTGTGAAGGATCAATCCATATTCTTTGGTCAGAATTTCAGTTCCCTGAAATCAAGTTACCTTTACCTCCAGCCTCCCTTCAGACACATACTCTCATGAACACATCTTCAGCTTATTAATCAAAACTATTCTATGAAATATGTATTTCAAATATTTTTTAGATTTTCACATGAACCTAATGTCCACTGAGATCCTTCACTTTGCAACTCTCTTGTATGTGTTTTTGCTAATATCTTTAGGTTCCTTATCACTGTATTTCTTTCCTACATAAGTATACTCTCTGAAATTAACAAGAGTAAACAATCAATTATGAAATCGCTTTAGTGTAGGGGAAATAGGGCTACAAAAGGAACTAAACATCATCCTACCTTCAAGCAACTTGGTATGGAAAACAAATACCAATCCAAGAATCAAAACCAAACAGATTTACAAATCATGCTGTTTTTAAAAAGTGAATAAAGAGGGTACTAGTTGAAAAGGGAATTCATGTATAAAAGAGGAAGCAGAAGATAAAAAAGGTTTATTCTGAGGTGATGTTTGAGGCAAGCCTTCAAGGATGTATGTACTTCAAGAGCAGCACATAGAAGAGCATGCTGGGGAAAAGGAAAAACATGGAAAATCATGTTCTCTCCGACAGGCTTTCTCTCCTCTTCTAGTTCCTGTTCTCACTGTGTTGATCTCCTCTGGCCAAGCTCTCACCTGGTCCTCTGGACTCTCTGTGTCACTTTTTTCCTTCTTCCCCCCTCCCCCGCAACATATTTCTTTCTCTTTGGACCACCTCATCAGGTAGAATTACAGAATGACAATATTATCAATCTAATAATTGTTAAATTACTTGTTAGAAGGTGCATAACATTATTTTTAGTTTTTTTAAAACAGGCTGACTGCAGTATACTGTTAAAATGAACTATTGATTTTCTTCATCAGTCAGTAAAATCTAACTAGAAAGAACAGTAAACATAACTCAGCAATTGAAATAAATATGCATTATATTTAATCAGTATTACAATTATTTTCTGATACATAAGTTAAAGCCAAACTTGTTTTAGCCAAATTTCATGGGAAAGATTCTGCCTAAATATCCAGAAAAAATATTAAACACTGTTTTCTGTACTTTTATAAATTATGCACCTATCAATCTATTTGAAGGCTTTAAGTAGGTACAACTGTAGTACTTAAGCACATGCTTACAACATTCATACCTTGTTGTCTTCCCAATAAAGTGCAAAACATTCATCTCCAGGTTTCCACATTTTTGCATACTCCATAGGAACAGTTGATTCTACCACTTTTTCTGGCTTAATTGGACCGGATCTTCTTTTGGGCCCACTATTGTAAAATATTTTATCTTCATAGGATATAGCTGTGACAGCTCCTGCTGGCTTAATCGGTCCTACTCTTCTTCCTTTCAGTGGCATTTCTGTCTCTCCATTTGGAATGCCAATGAAATTATTGCTTCGGACAGGATTCTGGTAATCAGTATTTACATGAAAATGTTTTTCAACTTTCACACCACTGAAAGTTTCATTATTTATTGTTCGTGATTTCCTGTCATAAAAATGATCTTGATTACCTGTTTGGCTTTCTCTTTTTCCACGTTTTTGATTATTATAATCTACGAATTCTTGAGTAAGTGGATTTTCTCTTGCCTCTGCATAGGATGTACCTTTACCTGATCTGCTTTGCACAGCATTATCTCTTTTGTTAAAAGCACCATCATTGTGCTGAGAACTTAGATGATATGCGGCATCTTTAGTTCTGTCATATCTAGAATATGGTCTATCACATTTGACTCTCTCCTCAGCCCATACTTCCGATCCTGAAGAAATACTTGATCTTTCAGAAATTCTATTTCTAGGCAATCCACTGCCATCCAAAACTGACTTTGAGTTTTGGATGTCTCTTTGAAAACGAGGAGGTTTTTCATTTCTTGGTTGCCTAATGTCATTACGAGGAAGATGTCTTGGTTGATTATTATCTTTTATTCCATTCTGTTCAGTATTTGACATTCTGTGTTGTCCCTGATGAAGCTGCTGTGGTTGTGACTTAGGTTCTGAAAGGTAAAAGTATATCACATACACATTTAATGAAAACTATACAATACTTCTATTTAAATGCTTAGAATTATTAGATTCATACAAAATTATTGACTACTGTGTTAAGATCTTACTCCATCTTTCCATCTCACTGTTTTAACTTTTCTCTGCTTCCTTAGTGGCCCATATTTCTAACATACAGTTTTCTTTGTTAGGCAGATTAGAGAAGTAAAACAATGATATAAACCAAGAAAAATTGTTGAGTAATCCAAAGGAGCTCACCACTGTCCCTGAATGTTTGTACTCTAACACCTATCTGTTTATGTGATTCTGGTAATTAATTTTATAGAGAATTAATGAAATAGAACAATTAAGCTGCACAAATACAGTATTTGCACACTCAAAGTTCTATCCTAATTTAGGAAAGTACTTTTTAACCTTTTCAAATTTGTCTGGATCTAGAACTACATTTTATATTACAAATAGCATACTAAAGAAATTAACAATTTCTTGATCTATCAAAGAAGAACAAGCACTACTAAGAAAGATAGAAAAAAGTTATCAAAACATTAATAAGCATATTAACAGGTAATTCTAACTTGAAGGCAAAAAAAGCAACAAAGTAAAAATACATGAACAGATAGTATTTTATTGGCTCTACCTGGCACAGTAATTTTTATTCTATTCCTATCATGTTATTTATACTTTCCTCTGTTTTTTCACACAGTCTGTCTACAATAGTATCAAACATATTGATTTGTCTTTGGTGAGCATAGGCGAGGTTGAACTGTGGCTAAGCAGGGTGCGACCCACTACAGTCCAGTGGCTCACTATAGGATGATTTTAGGGCATTGCACACAATGCCTGCCCATGCACTGAGCACCCTGAGTGGCTAACTCAGGTCATCTGAACCTCACCCCCATGTCCTGACTCTCCAGGCCTCAGCCAATAGATGGGTTACCCATAAGGCTTTTTCCTGTGCTCACCCTCTACACTCCTGCTCAGTGAAAATAGAAGTAATTCTCTGAAATCATCCCTGGAGTCTGTGTCCTGCCTCTATGCCTCACCCTCTCAGTCTGGGTCAAGATACCTGGTCTATAGCATGAGAACTAGCAGAATGGATCAACAAATGGGACCTCATCCTATGAAGAAGCTTCTGTACAGCAAAAGAAACCACTGGCAGAGTGAAAAGACACCCAAAAATATGCGAAAAAAAAATTCTGCAGCTGTTTCACAGATAAAGAGTTATTATCTAGAAAATATAAAGAACTTAAAAAAACTCAATGCCCCCAAACTTAAAGACCTAATTCAAAAACGGGCATCTGAAATGCACAGACATTTTTCAGAGAAAGAAGTAAAAGCAGCTAAGAACCACATAAAGAAATGTTCAACATTACTGGTCATTCAAGAGATGCAGATGAGAACAAGTCTTAGATTCTCTCACTCCACAAAGAATGGCTGCTATCTTGAAATTACCCAGCAACTCGTGCTGCTAAGGATTTGGGGAGAAAGAAACCCTTCTCCACTGTTGGTGGGGATGTAGACTAGTACAACCACTTGGAGATCAGTATGGAGACTCCTCAGAAAACTAGGATTAGTGGTGCCATTTGACCCTGCTATTTCCCTGCTAGGGCTATACATGAAAGAACTAAAAGATTCATATCAAAGCACCATTTGTGCACCTATATTTATAGCAGCTCAATTTGTGATAGCTAAATCTTGGAAACAAGCCAAATGTCCATCAACTGGAGACTGGATAAAGAAGATTTGATGTTTCTATGGAATGGAGTATTACTCTGCCATAAAGAATGACAAGTTTGAGTCATTCATACTCAAATAGACATACCTTCAGGACAATCTCATAAGTGAAATAAATTGGTCCCAGATGTATAAATACCGTATCTTTTCTCTGATATGAGAAACTACAAATTTAAATGAGTTCTAAAATGTATGCTAGATATTGTACAATATAAACTATTCAAAGGGAAATGGTGTAAGGGTAAGTACTGAGGGGAAAGAAAAAATTGTGATGGTAATAAAAAATGGAAACAAAACTTATGTATATAGGAGGTGAGAAGTTGTAGGATTGGTAGGGGAATGGGAAAAAATGAGAATCAAGTCATGTTAATATACTGCTACAAATTGTCAATGTTGAGTGTGATTATCATATGTATAAAAAATATATCTATTTCACAATTAAAAAAAAAATACCAGGAGCAACACACAACCAACCTCAAGTGAACAAATGTTTCTTTTGTCATACAGCAGAAGCAATATGTAGGTCATAATTATCTTCATATTTTCCCAGGACACAACATTTCCAAAGATGAACACTACTAACATTTGAGTAAATATCCTCACTGTTTTGTAAGAAATTCACTGCATCGACCTCGACACTAAACACCAAAAGCACTCTCTTCTCTGTGTCCCTAGTCACTGAAATCACTAAAAGTGTCCATATGCATTTCTGAACACTCACTGTCAAAAAAAGGTTATCCTATAAATTACTTAGAACAACAGGAACATGGGTGAGATCGTTAAAAGGTTCTGAGTGACAGAACTGGTCACAGACTAGAGACTTAACATGGCCACAAAAATAACAAAACAACAAAATTTCTTGACAGAACCACTAGAAAGAGAAGCCATTTTAGTACACTTTAAATCCTTTTGAAAATAAAAAAAAAATATTTTCTAAGTAAAATTCTGTTTTGAGTCAAACCATCTATTCATTAATTATCACAAACAAAATTTTTTCAAATATGCAAGATTTCAAACTTTAGCCAGGGCTATGTAAAAAGAAACTACACCCAAGAATATATACTTTAAATATGACATAAATATCTTATTTTAACAACTGTAATCAATTTTAAATTTTTCTTACTTTAAAAAAAAAAAAGGTTTCTTTTTGTTTGTGCCGACATTGCTTATTTTGTCCAGAAAGAAAGATTCAGGGAAGTGAGATCACTCAGGAGCATAAGCAAGCACAATGAGCACTATCAACAAAAAGCATGTGTTGGCATTTTTTTCTATTATTAGAGAATAAAAGTAATAGTCTCCATTACTGTACTGAGATAATACAGCAGTACTAAGCTGAGTGTAGTGGTGCATGCTTGTACTCCCAGCATTTAGGAAGTCAAGGTACGAGGTTTGCAACTTTGAGCCCAGCATGAACAACTGAGTGACTTAGCAGGATCTTGTCTCAAACTAAAGAAAGCCTAAGACTGTAGCTCATTGTTAAGGCCCTGCATTCAATATGAACTATCACAAGAACAGTAAGATCTATACGGAAGGTTATTTTATAAAAATAAGAATATAAATAAAGTACATAGATAAAACAAAAACTTCCTTTTAAAAGGTAATGTTCATATACTATATGCATTTTAATCCAAAATAATAAGAAAGGGAGGCTCTTTTTTGTTCCCTGATACCAGAAATCGGACTCAGGACACTGTCCTTGCCAGACAGCCATAGTGCTGCTGAACTATATCCCCAGCCCAAGAAAGGGAGATTCTTAGGTATCTTCATTCTAAAATTTCCTTAAATTCAATATAATTTATTTTAGGTAAAGTAAGTAATAAAGGCAAATATAAAGTAAATACTTTGAAACTTAGCTAATCTACTGAATAGAGAGCAAAATATATACACTCAGTTACTAAAGTATGAGGAAGGTCATTTTAAGTAAATTATAAAATAACCCAAAAATCAAATGGAAAGAGAGCTCCTCAATTCTATACTCAGAAACTAGCGGCTTTCTGCCACTCTTTTGTGAAGTCAAGACTATAAACCACGCCCATGACCAATCAGCAACAGACCAAGTCTACAGTGTAATAACTGTATACTTATAAGATAGTTGATCATATGTTTTATGTCACAAACATACAAAATGCAAGAATCCCTGAAAATGAATTTATTAATAATGATCATAACAAGTCATTTCAGTCTGTATGTATCGATGATGAATTAAGCAGGCATCTTAAAATATTAATAGTTTTTGAAAAATATTCACTCTCCAGAAGGAATTATATCTACATTTTACAGTACAAAGAGTTATATTTTGTTATCCATGACTGACCCTCATTTTATGCTGAGACATCCTACATGAAGAAGTGCCTTAATATTTATTAAGATCTTACCACATGCTTAACTCTCCACTAACGGCCTTACATTATTTCATGTACTCCTCTTAACAAGCCTAAAAATGTAATATTCTTATCATTACTTTACAAGTGAAGAAACAATGACAATGTTCCTCAACTAAAGATGGTAGAAAATGCCCAAGCCATGTGTTAGGAAAGTTCAAAAGAGCTGAAATGTAAGGCCAAAGCCCATGTTTTTCACTATGTCGAAGTGCTTACCCAGGAAAACAGAGTGAAATGTAATCAACAATCTATTAGCTATAATTTTAGCACCTGCATCTCTCATTCTGGTGAGAGGCAGAAATAATAAATGCTCTTTAACAATCCAAAATAGACTGAAAAATAAAGTTGGACAGTAGGACTGCCAAAATCCTGACCTAAAATTAATAATCTCTTTTCAATAATGAGAAAAGCATTCAGAAGCTCATGAATTGGCATTTGGAGATAGCACAGCATGCCTCAGAGTGCCATTTACTAGTTCTCTAACCTTGGGCAAGATGTTTAACTCTCCTGAGCCTCAAACATAGGTGTGATCTTAAATTGTACACTTTTAGGTATAATATTGTTATGTATAATGTACACAATAACAGTATAGTATTATACACGATGAGGCACAATATAAAAGTATAGACTTCAAAGGATAAAGATAATGTATGTAAAGTTCTTAAAATAGTATCTGGCTTTAATAAGCCCTCAGGCCATGTTAGCTCTCAGTCATTTTTATTATTAGCAATATAATTATGCAAATAAACTTAATGACAACTAAGAAAAACCAATAATGGATAAGGTGCTGTTCTCTTTACATATTCTCACTGCCACTGACCTTCACTTTTAGTTAGAATATTAATCTCACTTGCTTTTCTGTTTCTTGTTGAAAGCACGGTAAAGAGAATTTTCTAATAAAAAACACTTTTGTTCCTTTGTCAGCAATGTCATAAAACTAAATTTACAGAGAAAACATAGATACATGAGATAACCTGTATCATTTTATAGGTAAGCACAGTATCACCTGAAATAAATCCCCAGCCCAATGCCTTTTTTTTTTTGCTTTTGGATAACTATTTTAATACTACACTTCTCTTTACAACTTCATTTTCTCATACCAGAGAAAAGATACGATATTTACATATCTGTGACTTTTTTTCTTTTTTTGCGGTACTGGAGATCGAACTCGGGCCCTTGTGCTTTCAAATGTATCATTCTTCCAATAGTTTTTCACTTAAAGAGCATTATAAAGAGGGCCACGGATTTAGCTCAAGTGGTACCGTGCCTACCCTGGAAGCATAAGGGCCCGAGTTCAGTGCCTGGTACCAACAAAACAAAACAAAACAAAACAAAAAACCAAAGAAGCACTGTAAGCATTATTCAAATAAAATCTAAGGATTGATTTTTATTAGGCACTATTATCATAAACTAATAAAAATTAAAACAGCTAATACTTGGAAATTTAAAAATAATTCTTAATCCTATCATAGTAAAAATGCCTGTGAAAGCCTCCCTCCCTTCACAGTAACTGCTAACAGTTTCAAAGATTATTCTTCTTTGTATATTTCATACAGACTTAGCCATATACATTTTACTTTTTTTTTAACAACAGAAAAGTTGAATCATGTTACATCTCATGGGCTCCAATCTACTTTTTAAATTAAAAATATCTCATGGGCATCTTTCTGAGTCAGTGAGAAGAGGTATCTCATTCGTTACAGTACTGCATATTTTAATGGTCCACTATATTTCACAGGACAGATGTTAAAAAATTTTTTTGAAATACCTAGGAAATAAATTATACATGCTGAACAGTTAGTTTATTCAACCAAACCTCTGAAATTAGAGGGGGTTCAGGCTAATCTCTAGTGCTTCATTTTTCCCATTAATGCTTATCTTAGTACACAATGGTTACATTTCTTTTGCAAAGCTGATACACATATATAACACACCATGATTGTTTTTTGTCCTCTCGCCCTCCACAATGTACTCGTCCCTCCATCTCTTGCTCTCCTTTCCATTTAAAAAGGGTCTATCTCTTTATGTCTTACTATCTTTTGTTCGTACTCTATTTATTTTGGGTTTTTCATCCTGGAGAAATCACACCATATTTAATCTTGCATGTTTAATTTATTTTACTTAACATTATGACATTGTATTTAAAAGAAGATACTTTAAATATTATTAAGTAGTAACCAAACTGAACATGCGTTCTGAATCTTACTCTATATATTTCTTCATTTGTTCAGTTACCATCAATTCAAGAAAAAACTCAGCAACTATTAACTAAAGGGAGAATACTGAAAACACTGAGAATGGAACCAAGCTCCAAACTCAAATTCAATGTTTAACACTAAATTGCCTCTGCTGAGCTAAGGACACAATGTTAAAAACAAAAATGTAGTCCTCTGTTATTCTCTAGGAGAGGTGTACACCAAAGCATGTAGTGGTAGATTTAGAATGATCTCTAATGACTGCAGTAAAAGACTGGCACAATATCAAAAACAGGAAAAGATTGACACAAAATACACATACAAAATTAGCTTAGATAAGGTCTTCTTTGATTTATTCAGAGAATATTGAGCTCAAAACAAAATAAATTGCTTCTCTTTTTTCCTGTAATGGATCTGTAAAGTCACAAAGAACCCCAATTTGCTCATTTAGGCAATGTGCATGACCAACACAGCATTATTGTGAAGATTCAGTTTGGAAATATATGCACAGCTGCTTCCTCCTGGGTCCATGCAAGGTGTTTGGAATTAGAATGTCCATTCAAACTAAACAACAGTCCTAGCTCTGTGCAACCTTGTAAAGTTGAGATAAAGCTACTTAACTCTTTCATCCCTTCAGTTACTCCTTACAGTTATTAAACACTAATTGCAAATGGGCTCAACACTGTCCAAGTCACTGCATGTGAAGCAGCAAGTAAAAAAGAAACTTCTTCATCATATGTACTTCAGTTATAATGGGGAGAGGTGGGCAACAACTAAACTGAACAAATAATGTGGCTTAAAACTGTGATTAAAATTTATAATAAAAAATTTTATGATGCAAGTGAGAAGAGGTACATCCATGGATGAAAAAAAAAAAATCAAGAAGTAGTTATTTCAGTTGATCTCTAAAGAATTATAAGGCAAGTGAGGAAAGTAGGGAACAGTAGCTCAAGAAGAGAAACACCATGTACAAAAGCCCTAGTTTAAAAATTCTGAGTGGGAGTTTGCTTGTCTCCAGGCCCACGCCGGAAGAGCGCCCAGGGACTGAGGTTAGCAGCGGGCGGCTCGGGAAACGGCGACTGTGCCACTCAATCTGCACCGGGTTTGGAGCTTACTGGCCTCCAGGCCCACGCCGGAAGAGCGCCCAGAGACTGAGTTTAGCAGCGGGCGGCTCGGGAAGCGGTGACTGCGGCACCGAGTCTGCGTCACTGAATCTGCACCAGGTTTGGAGCTTACTTCTCTCCAGGCTCACGCCGGAGGAGCGCCCAGGGACTGAGGTTAGCAGCGGGCGACTTGGGAAGCGGTGACTGCAGCACCGAGTCTGCGTCACTGAATCTGCGCCGGGGTTAGAGCTTACTGGCCTCCAGGCCTGCACCGGAAGAGCACCCAGGGACTGAGGTTAGCAGGTCAGAGTCTGATTTTCTCCACAGTAACTGCAGAAGCACATCCAGTCAGCTTGTATTGGTCCCAATACAGACTGCAAAGAGCAACCCAGGAAACACTGCTATTTTAAGGTTCCTAACTATTAAAAGG
>PVIR01009495.1:0-53108 GCA_004026965.1 Petromus typicus | reverse complement strand
CTTTATATATTCTAGATAATAGCCCTTTATCTGAGGAACAGCTGGTAAAGATTTTTTCCCACATTGTTGGTTGCCTGTTTGCACTGTTGGTGGTTTCCTTTGCTGTGCAGAAGCTTTTTAAAAGAATGAGGTCCCATTTGTTGATTTCCTCAGCCAATTCCTGTGCTATAGAAGTTTTGTTCATGAAGTCTTTCCCTAAACCAATGTCTTCAAGAGTTTTACCTAACCTGTTTTGCAGTAGGTTTAGAGTGTCTGTTTTAATATTTAGGTCTCTTATCCACTTTGATTTTAGCTTGGTACATGGTGAAAGAGTTAGATCTAGTTTTAGCCTTTGGTTTTTTTTTTTTTTTTTGAGACAGGGTCTTGCTTTGTAGTTCAGCCTGGCCCTGAGCTCAAACTCACATCACAGCAATCCTCCTGCCTCTGCCTCCCGAGTGCTGGGATTATAGCCATGAACCACCACGCCCAGCACTGTGGTATGTCTTACTGATTGCTGCTGGGCATGAGTCTCCATGCCCAGTATTGTATGTGGTTACCAGGGAATGAAACCCGGTCCTTGTGCTTGCAAGACAGGCGCTGGAAGCACTGAGCCAAATCCCTGGCCCAATTCAATCATTTAAAATAAAATTATTTTCAATTTCTGTAAATGCTATATGTATTCACTGTAAAAGAGCTTACACGATAGTATAAAACAACATCTTCAATAAAATCTAAGTCTGTTGCCTTCTAGGTGACCTCACACAGGTGCATTAATTCCTCCATGACTGTTGTACAGAGTGCTCATTTTGTATGCATCTTCCTTATTTAGAAGATTTGTAAAACTAATCTCGATGACTTAAAGGACAGTAGTTGCAGGTACACGTGTCAGGAGAAAGAGAGGGAATTTGTGCATCCAGCCTGGGACAGAGTTGGCTCAGCACCCTGGAGCCAGAGCCCCTTGTGTGTGGTCAGTGAGTCCAGGTGCCGTGTAGTACAAGTAACAGCTTATCTTCTAAGCGAAGCCATGTTTGTAAATGGAGGCCTCTCTCCTGTCCAGGTCGGAGTAAGGGAGGTTAATTCATCTGCTCTTAACCTGGTAAAGGAAACCTTTGGTGCTCCGGGCAGGTCTGTTCTCTTGCCAGTGGACAGCTGCATGCTTTTCATCAGCAGATCACACTTGAACAGCTCTTTATCCTTTCTCCCCCTTGACCCTCTAGTACCACTGTTGTCAGCTCCCTCCTGGCTGCCTGTAGTAGCCTCCTGATTATCTCCAGGACTCTTGCTTTGTCTTCAGCGCATTAGTCAGAGTAATCTTAACCATGTAGATTAGGTAATGTCACTCTCTGCTTTACAGTTTTCCAGTGGCTTCCCATGTGCCCCTGAACACCACACAGAATGGACCCTTCCATTGCAGCCCTCAGCCCTGTGTACTCTTTTCCTCCATCTCCTCTCTGCTCAGCTCGCCAGCCTCCCTTGGGCTCAGGACGCTCCTGGCCCTTTTCTGTTGCAGGACTCTGCACTTGCTCTTCTTTCTGCTCCCGTGCCTGGAACTTTCTCCTCCAAACTGTGTGGCCACCTCTTGGAATTCAAGAAGTTCTCGCACAGCCCCTTGAAGAGTCCTTCTTGGGTCTGTCTAAAATAGCCTATCTCCTTGCCCCTGTTGTGCTCTGCTGTATGTATTACAGTTAGTAATTACTTTGCTCCTTGGTGTATCTGCTTCTCTATGTCTCACTAGTAGCTAACTTCTGCAGGGCATTTGGTGCTGGCCAGGCAGTGGTGGCCCTTGTTCCGGCTCCACTGCCCTGTCTTCCTGTCGAAGCTCGGTTGCTTCTCTCTTGAGGTATTTTTCTTGTTCAACATCGTGTGCTCAGTACTAGAGTCAGTCTGAGGCATGACATGACAGGGATAGGCATCCCTGTCAGGTTTAGGGGACAATAACCAGATCTAGTAACCCACTGGAGCAGGTGCCATGGGCAGGGAATGGTGAGGGAGAGAGAGAGGGGCTGGGCTGGCGGCATCACCTGTAAAGCAGACAGCAGCTATTGGAAAGGAAAGGAACAGACTCAGCTCCATGTCTGTCGTCAGATTTCTCTTCCATCACCACCACTGGCCTGTTCCTGGGCTCTGTGCAGACGAAAGGAGTGCAAGACATGTCTCTTCACTGTGTGTAACTGAAGCATGAACTATGCCACTTTGGGACACGGCCCACGGTGGAGATAGCTTTCTCTGCTCACTTCTTTCTTTATGGCCACTGCTATGAAGACTCCAAGCCTGAGTGGAGGAGACAGAAGTTGGCACAGTGGCCAAAGGAGGCTAGGGTGAGAGCAAGTAGAATAGGCAGCCCCTTTTGGACAGTGGTTTCCTGAGCATGTACCTTCCTCTGTCCCCTCACTGTCCTTGTCCCACCATCTTCCCTCCCTGAGTATTTGCCGAGCCTGAGTCTAACAGGAAAAGGTGGAGCTCTGTTCAGTGAATGCTACTGTGGCTCATGGGTGCCCGCTGCTGATGAGCCAGGGCAGCTTTGTAAACTTTTCCTTCTGCAAACATGTATTTGACACTCACTTACCAGATATTTACCTGTTTTGGGTACTGGTGTAAGCACTGGTGTTCCTGGGCAGACACGGTCCCTGGCCTCAAGCAGGCCATGAATAAAGGTAGTGAGTGCCAGGCTACGCAGGATGCTTTGGGATTCTCAAGAAAACAGCACCAGAGGTAAGAGCCAAAGGTAGAAGAAACAGCAAGAGAGAGCTTCTCTCCCAGTGTGGGAGATTTCAAAGAAGGAGTCTGGTAGGTGGAGACTCGGAGAGTGGCTGTTTGGTCTAACAGTCCGGGGAGGTGGGCCAGAGACCCTGTGTCTGTGTTAATGTATGTTGTGCTGTCACCTCTGCCAGGCATCGTGTGATGTACCACCCCTACAGTGGCATGGCTACACCTCCATCAGGTGTTGAGGAAGCCACACCTCAGATGACCTCGGATGGCACAGCGGTGATGGAACTGGAGCAGGTGAGGGAACGAAGACACGGGACATCCGACTCCTGGGCCACTGGCCTGCGCAGGGAGGAAAGACACTGAGGAAGAAATTCTAGGTTCAAGAAAGATGATGGTGATGATGATGGTGACAATAACAGGGCCACATCTCTGAGGAGGAAGTTTGAGTTGGACATTCAGCTGGAATGGTTAGTCCTGGATACAAAGAGGGTTTCTCCCAGGGCAGCGGCAGGTTGGGGTGGAAGCAAAGAAACAGACAGTGGAAACAGAGAAGGTGGATAGCAAAAGGAATTCCTTTCTCATATCCCTATGTGTCTGAGTTCCAGGCTACCAGGCTACCTAACTTGTGTAGAAGTAGGGAGTGGTGAGAAGACACTTAGAAAAGCAGGTAATGCACAAATGCACAGAGATTTCTGATGTAAACAATGGAAGGAGACAGTGGGAAGAGGGCAGAGCACCATGCAGCATCTAGGACTTTGATTTTCACGCGTACCAACCGTGTGTGTGAATCTGTCTAACCATTCCATAACAGAAATGGCACTGCCTGGGGATCCCTTGGGCTTATGCGATAACTTCTTGTCAAAGAATCCTTGGGAAAATCTCCAGAGGTGAGTTGAGGAAGGTAACAAGCACAATGCTGGCTCAACTCATAGCATTAACTTAACGTCTGGCTGGTGTCACAGGCAGGACTTCATTCTTGATTGGAAATCCAGAAAGCCCAGCGACCAGTCATGGCACCGGAAGATGGCTAGATGGAAGCACTCACCATGGATGTCCTCGAGTGACAGCCGAATGGGGGCCGGTGTGGGTGATGAGGCAATTCCTCCTGGTAACTGGGCAGGAAGAACGGGAGACAAAGCAGTGTACGGGTGGAAAGAGGTGCTGGTAGTTATTCACCGAGGCTGTCACCTTCTCTCTGAGACTGAGGTGCTTTCACTCCCTGAGACTGAGGTGCTTTCACTTTTTCATTTCTGTAATAAAAAGGATCATATGAAAAGAATAACGCAGACAGGAGATGCTATGGACTGGAGACACTGCTGTTCTATAAGAAACTCCTCAAGCGCTTAGAGGGATGGGTGGGGAAGCTGGTGCATCTGCTGTGATGCCGCCTGGCTGTAGTTCATCAGTAGTTTAATATGGGTGCGATCTGACACAGTCTCAGAGCCGGAAGGGCCACGTCAGGCTCAGGGGAAGCCCAGGACAGCCCCATTGGCATGGCATCGCCCCAGACTGATGGCGGGTCCCTGGCTAAGCTTTCTGTTATTTGCTGGTGGAAGCTTTGTTGACCCTGTCATTGCCCGAGCTTATACCCCTTGTCCTGTTCTCAACAGAGGCAAAGGTCTAGTTTGTTTTTTAACATATAAGATGTGTAAAAGGTCTGATAAAAATACAATGAATGATTAACTTAAAAACTAATTACAGTAAGACACATTGCCAAGAGTCCTCCTGAAAATATTCTGCTTGCTTCAAACACACTTATGCTATCATTCTTGGAGATGTATCTTTGCCGTAATAAGTTTTTAGAATTTAAACGTTCACCGTATTTTCCGATCATCCCTTGTAGCTGCAGTGCCCGCTCTGTCTCCCTCGATGCGGCCTGAGCTTCTAAGCCATACACGAGGATGAAAGCAGAAGGACAGAAGCTTCCAGCTTCCGCTCCCGACTCTCATCTCTTCCAACACTCTTCACCGAGGAGCTGGGCTGATGGTGTCATTTCTCACGTAAATGCCAAGACATTGACACTGTGTCTGCCTGCCTGGTAAAATCACTCCCATCAATCACTGCGCTTGCCTAATCGCATTACGATGCTAATAGCGTGGAGTGCGCACCAAAGACTTGGGGTTTAATACAGCTAAGTGTGGGCCTGGGCGTGGGTTCCTGTCTCTCCAGCCCCCTGCTGAACCCTGTTAATTCTCACAAACTAGCCGGAGCTGAAACCATCCGCAAGGCGTTTGGGGACCACACCGTGAGCTGCTAGTTGCTAGAGCTGAGCAGTAGGTGGCGCTCTTTCCTCTGATTGCAGGCCGCGCTCTGACGTCCAGACCTTGACTGTCACCTAGCTGCAAGGAGCGCTTGGAGGGGTGGGGGGCGCCTTCCAGTCCCCTGGAGCTCATCGTGTGGATTGTGGAGGCCCCGGCAACCATCAGCCCCTGGACAGATTCCGGAAATGTAGCCGGCTGACCGGCTGAACTTTCAGCTCCCGTATGGCCCGGGTGAAGGCTCTAGGCTCTATCTAGTCGGTCAGAGGTGGCATTTCATTGCTCCCTTTAGATTCCAAATTTTCTTCTCCATCCCGAGACCTAAGGCTTCACTTGGGCTTCAGGGCTTTCTGTCTGTTGCCCTCGACAGGCCTCGATATTCACTCTGTTAACCGTTGTGTGTGCTATCTTTCTGCCTAGACCCATGCACTGTTTGGGACATTGTATTTTACTGAACTTACACAAGAATATCTGGGGTCTAATTTATGGGATGATTCACTGTTAACAAACCTTTGTTTAATATCTAGTTTGAATCCCCATTTTCTATTTTTCCCAGTAATGTCATTATGTCTAGGGACATAAATAAATAGCTCCAACATCGGTTTCACAGTGAATTAATTGATTAAAAATCCATATTTTCTTACAGATTCTGAGTATTTATAAAAGATAAGCCTTTTGTGTAGTTATTCTCCATATTTACTGTCGACAAATTAGAAAACATGAAAAGCAAGAGCAAAAAGAAAAAAATGTCAACCAAAATGGTAGCTCTGGATGCCATGAGGTGTCGGTTTTCTGCCTTTTCCACTCTCACTCTGTTATCCACGTATGTAACACACATACACAGGTGCACACGCACACACACGTGTGCACATG
Source organism: Petromus typicus (assembly GCA_004026965.1). Taxonomy (NCBI): domain Eukaryota; kingdom Metazoa; phylum Chordata; class Mammalia; order Rodentia; family Petromuridae; genus Petromus; species Petromus typicus. The sequence goes on along the minus strand of PVIR01009495.1, from coordinate 47,289 downwards.
CACACATGGTGGTCGGTGACACTGCTGCGGCCCACAGGCGGAGGTGCCCGCTGGCTGCGCACACTGCCCGGGCCCCTGACACAGGTGGGGCGGACTGTAGGGAGACGGGATGAGTGTGTGTGTGTGTGTGTGTGTGTGTGTGTGTGGCCAGGGGCTGCACAGGAGATGGAAGATCCTGACTTCACACTGCCTTCTTCCATAAGAACTATTTGGCAGAGCCGTTCGGCCAGAGGAGACTGAAGTCGGGGAGAGCCCCTGGCCCTACCAGCATTAGCCAGGGTTGGCTGGCAAGCTTTGTCACATTGCTCTGCTTCTGCGTTCCCATAACTACCCTCTCCTGTTGCCTTCTGACTCTCAGCTCTTTTTTTTTTTTTTTCTCCTTTTGAGACAGAATCTCAATAGGTGGTCCAGGGTGGCCTTGAACTCACTGAGCAGAGGAGGCTGACCTTGAACTTGCAATGATCCTCCTGCCTCATCCTCTGTGGTTTCGGGATTGTGATGTGTATGTACCACCACGCCTGGCTTCACTCTCAGCTCTTAATAGCACCTCCATCTCGTGTTACTTTCCCACACAATGCTTGAACCTTTAAGATAGTTCTTTATCGAACTTTCTGCGGGTATGGAATCTGCTTCGTGTTTGCTGTCTTTCTGCCTAGACCCTGGGCTGATGCTCTTGCCAAGTCTCACAAACCCTCAGCCCTCCTCCCTTCGTATTAATTATTGGCTTAACCTCATTTTCTAGTTTCTCTTTTGGAATTCCAACTCTTTTGAAAAAATATAAATAAAATTAGATAAAAATAAAAATATATAAATATATAAAGATTATATATAATAAACATATATAAATAAAATTAAATATATTATATAATTTTATTTTATTTTGTTTTTTTGTGTGTGTGATACTAGGGATTGAATCTAGGACCTTTGTACAGAGTCAGCTCTTTTTATATTTTTATTTTGAGACAGGGTCTCACTAAGTGGGCCAGGCGGGACTTGAACTTGTGACCCCCTGGCCTTGTCCCCTCAGAGCTGGGTTGCAGACGAGCACTGCTGTGCTCCTGCCATGGATGCTGCTCCTCAGCCCGAGTCACGAGCTTGTCAGGGCAGCTCTCTGCTTCTTCATTTCGGGATATGGGGAATTTTCCTTTCTTTAACTTCAGCTGGGTGTTTATTTGTTTTAATTTTTACCCATCCCTTCTGAGAGCTCTTCCTGAGGGGGAGTTTCAAAGTGGCCCGGCATTCAGAGCTGTAACTTGCTTTACTGTGTAGTCAAATGACGATCTCCGCCCGGTAGTTTCCTTCTTCAGTGACTGCACTGGAAGAGGATCGGGTGCAGGTCAGGCAGGGCATCTTCAGAACCTGATTTCCTGGTCCACACAGCCTCTGCCGCTCACCAGTCCCAGCCCTCGTGGAAGTTACTTCATGCCTCCGTTTCCCCATCTGGAAAGTGATGACAGGAACTCATCTACTTTGCCAGTTTCACTTCAAGCTTGGCTTGAAATAACAGAATGGATTCATGGTGCTGGAGGCCAGAGCTCTTCACTCCAGGGATCTGTGGAGCGCAGACCCCGGCCCCATGAGTGTGGTGGCTGCAGGGGTCTCTTGGCCCTTTGGATGCCTTGGTCTCTGCCTTCCCTCTCCTTTCTCCTCCTTCTCTGTGTCTGTCTGGGACTCTTCCCACCTGTCTCTTCTTGCTTAAGTCATAACTGACACCAGTTGGGGCACAGCCAGGTCAGTGCTGCCAGCGGCCAGCCATGGCTCCCGACAAGCCAGCGCGTTCTCTCATTTGTTCAGTTACAGAGAACATTGCTTGTAGCTTCAGACTCGCTTTGCCAATAACTGTACAGAAGAAAACAAGTGCACTAAGCATTTAGATTTGTCCCCTGATGTCTCTGGCCTTAATCTCATCTAAGACTAGGGTGATGCACCCGTCATGCTTGGAAATTACTGGAGTTAGTGTCCTAGTTTGTTTTATTCCTTTATTGTGGCCATAGAGTCCACTTGATGTGGAATTGGTTCGCTTATTTTCGGTTTTAAGGGTTTTCTTTCCTTTTCCTGTCATTGCTGATTTCCTTTACGGAATATGCAGGACATGAAGTCAAAATGATACCAACAAGTATCCTTGAAGAAGGCTTGGTTCCCTCTGTCCCTCTGTACTTCTGTCCCTCTGTCCCTCTGGCCCGGATCCTGCCTTCATTCCTTGTATGCAATTAGAGTCACATTTTTCTGTCTCATATGTTTCTTAATATAAGAGAGAAATAGATGCATGCATGTGTGTAATTTCCCTTTATTTTATACAAAGATGCTTTTTTTTTTTTTTTTTACACATTGAATGCTCTCTCTCTCTCTGTCTCTCTCTATCTCTCTTTCGTTCTGCACTGGGAATTGAATCCAGAGCCTTTGCACTGAGCTACATACTCAACCCCTTAAAATATTTTATATTTTGAGCTGAAGTCTCATTAGATTTCTTAATTGCTTGAGCTGGGTTTGAGCTCGCCACTCTCCTGTTTCATCCTTCCAGAGTGTATATCACTACCCCGGACTATAAAATTTCACCATTTCAAAATTTTACCACCCTGATAAATATAAAATTTCTCTTTTAATGAGGAAGCAACAAATGAAGGCAGAGATGCCACCTACATTTTTTTTAGCATTCTCTGTTTTAAATTCTCCCTTTTGCTTCTCACTAGTTCTTTGAAAGAGTGAGGACTGCTCACCTCAGCTGGCTATGCGTTTTTGCTTCGTTTGTGCTGAGACAATCTCCCTATGTTGCTCAGGCTGGCTTCCCTCTCCTGTCTCAGCCTCTGGAGTGCTAGGATTGCAGGCATGCACCACCACACCCAGCAATGTGCATCTAATACTCACCCAGGTCTAGGGAAGAGGCTGAGGGGCAGCTCTGAGTGGGTGTGTGTGTCTGCATTGCTCCATGCTCACGGCTGCGCAGCTGGACCTGCACTGCCCTCCTGGGCTCCTAGTCAGCTTGTGCCCATGGCTCCCGAGGCGTCTGCGTGGAGTCAACACTCACTCTCCTCTAAATTGGTTTGCAAGTTTGGAAAGAGTTTCTCCTGAGACCTGTGCTTCCTTTCGGGGCTGGGGGGTCGGGGAGGAAATCAACAGAAAGTGCTGCTTCATTTTGTGCTGAAGTGCAAAGTTTCTTTCTCACTTATTTTCTCCTCCTGTTTCTTCCATCTCCTTTTAATTGCCCCAAAAGGATGCCTCCCGTGAAGGTAACAAGTCGTTTGTGTGCAGGTGGTAATTGTAAGCAACACACCCGCTTTGCCCCCAGAAGACATAGTTAGTGCGGTTTAAACCCTGGTTCCGAGGCCGACTCCTCCCTCCCCCAAGCTCTGGGTCTGGGTGGTGATATTTTTACCCACATTTGCAGATGGCACACTTCTGCTTCTACTGGCACTGGAGCCTCCTCAGATCCGCCTGGGCATTGCCCAGAGTCCCAGGGCCAACTCCACGGAGCACAGGTTCAGGTTTATCCTGCTGTCTGCCCCATTTCCTGGGTGTTGATAGCTGCCTCCTTCCCACTTCAGTCTCCTTTCCTGGACGTCTCCACACAGCCGCCTCTCCTTCATCACCCAGCAGAACGTGCACAAGTCAAGCACGTCAATAACTTGCTGTCCAAGGAGTGTCTCTGTTACTGTTCTCATTGCTGGGAGAAGACACCTGGCACCCTGAGTTAAAGGCAAAGAGGTTTATTTGGTTCACAGCTGGAAGAGGTGCCATTTCCTACTTGGCTGGTTCCAAGGCAGGGCGGTACGGTGGGCAGGAGAAACAGTCCATGGTGTGGTAGGCAGGAAGCAGCCAGCAGCCCGCCTTTCCCTTCCATCTCTTCAAGGATATAAGGCTATTTGGTTGGTGCCTCACACCCAGGGCAGGGCTGCTGTCTTCAGTAAATTCCTTCAGTCACACCCAGATCTATGCTGATCCAACCTGATTTAGTGCTGTAACCCCAGGTTTACACAGCCTGGATCCAAACTCTGCACCTGTGAGCATATGAGGCTTTGGGGGTCATCTAGATACAAGCCACAATAAGGAGGTCCCTGGCTCTGCGAAGAGCAGAAGTGCAAATGCCAATCTGGGAGTAATATGTGCTCATTTGTCATTGTGGGGTGGAAAAAACTGAGCATTTCATTTACTTCGAGCTTGTTCTAGACCCGAAACTTCTAATTAGTTAAACTACTTTGGTACTTACCACCTTCTCCACCAAACGGAAAGGTCAAGTTGTAATAAAGATATCCGACTGCTCTTTACTCTGGGATGAATCTCAAGGGGAGAACCAAGATTAAGATTCCCTGAGTGGGGCTTTTCCTTCCTCAGAGGACCATAGTCATCATCTCATATCTATTATGTGTAACTTCATCATCATTTGGCGTAGCTGCCAGTCTGCCAAAGTGAAGCCCACGAGCTGAGCTTTCATGGAGACCACGTCGTCGGCCTTCTACACATGGCATCCGCGCCAGCTAGAGTCACGGGGAGGGAGCACGGGGACTTGGGTTCGTGCCCCTCGGGAGCTGGCTGCTTACCTTCTCATCACACAAATGTATTCGGTTTACAGACCTTCAGCACCAGCTCCTCTAGCATGTGCAAATATTTACTTGGGAGAAGAAAACAAAATAATGTCTGCACCACAGCTTTCATTTTCTGTTAGACTTTGATGTTCCTTTTTTATTTGAAGTCCAAGGAGAATAATAAATTGAATTCTTTTGTAGAAGCCAGGCACAGCAAATGCTAGATAAAAACCCGAGCACAGTTTGTAAGTTAGTCAAGGAGAAAAATGTTGCCTTTCGCTAGAGTTTGTGTGACTCCTGTGCTGTTTCTTTAACATCGTCTTTGAGGATATTTCCCGAGGAGGAGGTGGCGGACACGCGGTGTGTACGTGTGGCTGAGTCACTGACTGACAGAGTTCACAGATGTCTCTTTTGAAGGGAGAAGAATCTAATCTGGGAGCCACAGATCCACCCCCAGACGTCATAGACGATCTCGGCTGTCAATACACCACCGATTTTGTTGCTGTTTTCTTTTGCTCTTGGTTTCCGCCAGTTACTGTCCTTCAAATGGCTGCAGCAAGCTGGGACACACCGTGCACACATTTCTTAGCCACAATTAAGACGGATGTTGCACTTTCATTAAATTCATCTTTAGGGAACTCAGTCATTAAAAAACATATCCAGTGGTGTGCTTGCTTTGGCAGCACATATACTAAAAAAAAAAAACATATCCGGTGGAAGGTTTTAGTACCCGAGTACTGGAAGTTAGGTGATGTGGAGGTTGGGGATCTCTACCTGCTGGACATTTAAAATGAAATGATGTGAAGGATGCTGGGTTGAAAACCCACCCAGAACATCTGGGGGGATTTAATTTTGTGGGCGTAGCGAAGAAACAAAGACAAAAACCCTCGCGAGGTTTTGGTGTTTGGCTGCATCCCTGGGATTTGATGCACATAACTATGGTCTGTAGACATTTGCTAATAGTCATGTGGGTTATGAGGACGGAGCCTGGCCAGGCTGTGGGCACTGCTGAAACATGGACCCGTCTGGCATATCCAGGGCACCCTGGAGTGGGCTGCAGGCAGCTCGCATTTGGGAATTTATTTGCACTAACGCTGCTACTTTTGCCTGGCAGAGGAAGGAGGTCATTTTGTGTGTGCTGTGCACCTGGTGAGGGGTGAGAACTGGGCAGCGGGACAGAGAGGACAGCTCCTAGCACAAGGCTCGAGGTGGGAGGTCCTGGGCCAGGTCACTGGTCGAAAGTAGCACAGCTTGTGCTCTCTGCTCAGTGTGGCCTGGGGAGGAAAGGATCTTCCTGCTTCCCTGCATGGCGCTGGCACTCCCGGGAGAATGAGAGCAATGAGCCCCCTGGATACGTCTGCTTGGTACCTGGGAGTAGGAAGGGCACCCTCAGTGTGGTCTCACGGTGGGCATGGACAGTGTAGGTGTCTGGAGCGCAGTACGGGAAGGACCTGCTCAAGAGAAAGAATGTGGCGGGGCCACCCAGTGGCCACAGGTGGCAGGAGGACTTCTGAGTGCCTGCGGTGCCCTCAGTGGGAAAACTTTGCTGCGAACCAGGGGACTAAAGCTCTAAGTTCAGGATGCGAGCCGCTGAATTGGGTGTTCACTGTGATACTGTCCTCAGAGTCTAGTGAGGGTTGGGAAAATTCTAGTTAGGTCACCCACCTCTATCTTTTTACTAACATTTTAACAAGTATAATCCTAGGATTAGTGAGGCTTAGTTTCACCTTATTAGTGAGGTATATAAAATTATAGTGGGCAGATAAAAATTATCCCAAAAAGTGTGTATCCGGCGTTTATTGTGCCCTGCTTCACATTTTTCACTCCCCTCCCCCAACCTAATTGTTGCTGTGGCAACCAGCTATGTTCAGCTGCGACCTGACTACACCTCCCTTCAACTGTACCATGTACCACCTGCTTTCTGTGCTTCAGCTTCTCCATTACCATCGCAGGAGAGCTGCTGAAAGGTGTCTGGTTATTCATGGTCACACACGTAGGACCGCGAGAGGGAAGATGTACACCAGCCCTTGGTCAGTGGGTGATGGCTGCATGGGATAAATCCCTTCACTTTCTCTCTTGGGGTGCTGGGCAGTGCCAGAGCAATTTCTACCCAGATTTTCAGAGTCCTTGGTGAGGGTGAAGGCAAATGCTCAAGATGGAGGGAAGCAGCTCGCAGTGCAGGTTGGCTTTCCAGCCTTTTCTAGTTCACTCTGCCTAGTGTTCTGAGTCCCACCAGCTCCTGTCTCAGCTCCTTTGCTGGGGGAGTCCAAACCAAGACACGGCCAAGTCACTTCTGTGGGCATTGCACACCCTACATTTCCACCAGAGCCCTGGCTGGGCTGGGCGGAGAGGAGCACGCTATCCTGTGTCCCACGTGGAGAAAAGTCTCTCCCTGTCAGGCTCATGGAGTGCTTATGCCCCTTCTACTTTGATGCTGGACCCGTTTCCCTTCAGACACCTCCACGACAGATTCTCTCCATTAGCAAGTGCACACTCTGTCTGGGGGAGGCACAGGTGTGATATCTGACACAGTAAAAGTGCAAGAGAGAGGGTCAGCGTGCTATAAGTTTCTGAGAAGAGAATAGTTACTTTTTTTTTTTTCTGGGAGAGGGAATCCTCCCCCAAAGAGAAGCCATTTGATCTGGACCCCGCGAGATGAAAAGGCTATTGAAGGCAGTGAATTGGAGAGTTGGAGAGGCTTAAAAAGAGTCTCACTGAAATGGAATTGGGGTGAGCTGTACCTTGCTTCCTGCTCAAGGGCCAGAGGCCTGCGGCCTAATTCTCTTCCTTTTGTTCCCTAAACAGTGTTTGATTGTGCCCTCCCGACCTCCTCTTCTGAGAGCGGAGTCCCGCACTGCCTCTGTCTCTGGCTGCCTCACTGTCTTCCTTTGTACAGGACAGAGGCAGAGGGGAGGTTCTTTTCCTCTGCTGCGCACACTGCAGAGGCCTCATTTCTGAACGCTGGACGCTGGGAAGTCGTTTAATGGTCTGAGCGGCCTCTCTCCTACAAAGCAGTCCAGGTGAGTGGCCGGGCAACTGATCCGAACCAGAACAGGTCCTTTCACACGGAGAGTGAAGGTCACACTGTGAGCTCCTGTCTCTCCTGATCCCATTTGTGCTGCTCATCAGGCGCATGGGTTCTTATGTCACTGCGGAGGTGGAGAATGGTGGGGTCTTTTTAAAGGTTGGACCAGAGAAGCACTTATTAACCCAAGTGTAGAGAGCTCGAGTACGTTGGTTCTAGGGGGGCAGGCCTGGTGGGCAAGGACCACACTCCCCTCTCGGTCCTGGTCCTCAGCAGCCGGAATGGTGCACTGAGTCCGGTGTGGCTTCATCCCTTCCTAGTGCTCTTCCTCCCGCTGCACAGAGACGCACACCGTGTGTCCTGACCTGTGCTTGTCCCCGGGTGTTCACCTCACTGCCAGTGGAGAGGCAGCCTGGCACCCTGTGCCCTCAGAGTTCCAACTGTGGGCAGGCAAGCCTTTCAAAATAGTGTGCCGTGGGGAGAGCCATGAGGGGCGGAGTGGTGGCCCACGGTGGGTGGCACTGTTATCAGCTCCATTTCTGAATGGTTGGAGAAAGATGGTTTTTTGGAAAAGCTGGTGGTTCTGAAAAAAATCTCCTGTAGAATCTATACTGAGAGGAACAAAAGATGAGCCATCAAGGGGCAGCCATCCAGGGCTGCGTGCGAGGCTCACCGAACTCGCTGCCGCCTCACTGTGTGTCCTGTAGGGCTCCCTGGGGCCAGGGCTGGGAGGAGCCGGGGCACAGGGCCTGGGTGCACGGTGGGCAGGAGGGTGGGGAGGGCAGCAGGGTGGGGGTGGCGTGGACGGCCGCGGTGCTCCTGCTCAATCCTCCACCCTGTCCATTCCCTGCTGATGCGCTGCTGTCCCCCTGGCATTACTAGTTACCACGTTCCACTTGTGGGATGATATGAGGCATGCCAAACACCTGCTGAAGAATTAATCACAACTCTCTTTTTCACTAAGCTTGGATTTGGTAACAAAATTCATCTTGACACAGTAGCCCTGGACGCCACCCCCAGTGAACTGGGATGGATTTAAGACACAGAGAAAGGTGGCCGTTGCGCCCCCACCAGTGCACCCAGCACCTGCCCATTTCACATGCACTACTGGAGGAAAAATGAAGCTTTACTGAGAAAATTACAATAAAATAATAAATCTCTCTCTTTTCAGACAACTCAAAGACAAAAAGTAAAAAAAAAAAAATCCAAGAGTAAGAAGCTGTCTTCTCCGTCTTTGCGTACTCCAGCAGGGGCAGTCACCTGAAACACGTACTGTGGCCTTGAACCTTGCTGTTAGATGTAACTGTGCTGCTAAGAGCTGCCCTGAATGGTTTTTTTCCACCACCTCTACTTGTTTGCACTGCTTAACAACATGTCAGGAACTGGGTTGTTTATAAACAAAAATTTGTCTATATCGTAGTTCTGGAGGCTGTGATGTCCGAGACACAGGTGCAGGCAGTTTGGGTGTCTGGTGAGCGAGTTCTTGCGGATTGTAGACGGCTCCTTCTTGCTGTGTCCTCCTCACACGGTGAGGTGCCGTCTCTTAAGTAAGATCCTGCTGCCGTCCGTGAGAGCCAGCCCTCAGCCTCGCCGCCTCCCAAATGCCCTCCTGGTAGCAGCAGCGTGGGGCATGGTTTGTGAGTGTTCAGTCTATTACTGCTTTGTTGAGCTAACACTATTTACCTGCAGGGTCCTGGGGACACTGTGCCACTACAGTGGACCCCTGACTTACAAACTCAGTTCATCCCCAAGGGCTGGTTGTAACTCAAGTTGGCCACCGGAGCTCAGGCTCCTCTACAGCCTTCAGAGTCTCTCTACGTGCACAGGCAGATCTCAGCGTCCTTAGGGACAATGGCCTCAGATTTCTCAATTAACTCCACATAGAAAGGATAGTGTCATATTCCTTCCAAAACTCTTTACGCTTTAGATCTGGATCTAAGACCATCTGGAAGCATACGCAGCCACCATTTGCGTCATAACTCTAGACAAAACTAAAATTCTGGTCGTAACCCAAGTTTTCTGTATGTCAGGCTGGTCATAACTTGAAAGTTCACTGTTTCTCATTTAGTCCCTATAAGAACCCTCAAAAGGTATTACTTACTCTCTCTCCCTCTTACAGAAGAGAAGAAAGCAGAGGCTTAGTAAAGTTAAAGAATCTTCTCATAGTGATAAGTAAATAGTAGATTCAGATCTATGTCACAGAAAAATTCCTGCTCTTGACCTTTAGCCAAGGTGACCTAGCCTTTTTTAAAAATTTTTTAATCTTTATTGGTACATTACATAAATGCACCATGATTGCACTCCATAATGGGGATTTGTACCAGTATAAGACACAACTTAATTCTCATTTTTTCCCATAGCCCTACCCACCCTACCGCCCCCCCATACATAAAATTTGTTTCCTTACTTTTTTGTTACAATCTCAACATTTTCCCCCTTCACCCTATTTCACACTGAGCATTTTCTATTTCACAATATATAATGTACAACTCTAGGACTCATTTACATCTTTATTTTCTCATCAAGGTGACCTAGCCTTTGATGGCTCTCTTGTCTTTGGCAGATAATTTTTCTTTCTAGAGAACAAGTGAGTTCTCTAGTCCTTCCCTCCCTTTCTGCCCCACTACTTAATAAAATACTGGACTTCTGCTTGGCTGCCTAACTCTGCGGTGTTTATATAACACACAGGCCTATAACGTTTGTATCCTGAATGTGGATGGAGGGCCTGGGGAAGCAGCATCATGTCCCAATTCCACGGGATCCAGCACTGCCTCCCCCAGAGCCGGGAGGAAGCCTCTCGCTGGACAGCACAGCAGCCTGCTGGTCTCATTGCATCCTGGCTACATCACAGATAGATGATGCATCCTGTAAAATTAAAAAGACCGAGGCTTTCTACGGTTAGACTTTGTTCATAGACAACCAGTGAGTGAGCTGTGTGTGCTGGATGCTGAGATTAAAATGGTTCCATCCCTGCTACCTTCAGGGCACTTAAAGATGTCAGAAGGGGAATAGTGCCACGATGCGTGCCCTCTGGGGTCACTTGCCATCCTTGGGAAACCAACACACATCCATTGACCTCGGTCCAAGTGACCGGGTTCCTCACTGTCCTCACCAGGGAGTTTTCCTGGACTCTCCTGAGAGAGCTGCTCCTACCACTTTTACCAAAAGTTGTGGGTGCTTTATCTTGTCCCTCCTGCTGTTTTCCTAGTGTGGTGGAATCTCCAGTGACTCTCCCAGGCATGAGAATCCTTAACACTATGGGACTGAAGAGTGTAACGTCCTCAGCTTGGACTTTAGACCTGCAATTTTCTGTGCTATCCTGGGTGAGTCACCTGTCCTTTCTGGGCTGTAGGCCACTGAGTGACAGTAGATTCTATAACCCATGGTTTGACAGTTATCACGAACAGAGATTTTTTTGGAACCTGGTTGTCACCTGTTTTATCAACATCTATTTTTCTTTGAAAAGGAAAATCATTTTGTAGTTGCTGTGGCTACTAATAGCTATGGCCTCTGCATGGCCAGCAACTGTCAGGGTTTATCAGGGCCATGGCATCCCAGGTGTGGTCTGTGAGGCCCTAGCATCGACATATTCTAGGAACCCATTAATGATGAGAATTTCAGACTCTAGCCTGACTTGCTGAATCAGAATTTGTATTTTAAATGCAGTTGATCCTTCCAGTACAGTCCGAGAGGCCCCAAGCTCAACCTGTATGCAATTATATAGATTCCCAAAATAAATGGGAACCACTGCACTTGTGTTCTGGGCATTCATGTGCCTGAGGGATGATAATGCACAGTTGGAGGTGAGAAGCGCCGCATGGCCTCACACAGTGGCTTCTCTGTGTAGAGCGGAGCTGGGGATGGGCTGCTAATTTATCCTGGGGGAGGATCGGGACACGGAACATCTTCTGTAGGTAATGCCCAGCTGACTCCTAGAGTCAGCGAGGTGGGGAGGAGGGGTCCGGCATCCCAGTTCACTACCTCCCAGGGTTGGGAGCTGCACGTGGGCACTGCTGGACTGTGGGGCGTGGGCCCCACAGGAGGTGGGGCTGGGGGGAGGCAGCCATGCAAGGCCATGGCGGAGATAGCAGCATCTGAGGATCTGTATATATAGTTGCTCTGTTTCACGGAAGGGAAAGTTAAGGCTCAGTGAATGTAATGGCATGAATTTAAAGGCAGTTCAATCTAACAGACTGTTCACAAAGTTCCTATCTATATAGATAACTAGAGATTGAAGATGATGATAACACTTACCCCACTCTCAAGAAAAACATATTCCGATCATGGAGGTGGCCTAAAAAACAAATAAGCATGGTCCTCCAAATGTGCCTAGCCAGGCAGCGGCTTTCTCCGTGGCTTTGCTTGGGGAGGAGGCTGTCAGAGATGGCACAGAAAGGGTGCACCCCTAGTGCAGGACTGAAGTGTCAGAGTAGCCCCATGACAGACTGAAGTCTTGGGTAAGCAGACAGAGGGTGCCGATGGTGCCCCCACAGGGCCCAGGCAGGTGTGTTATTTAGAGTATAGTTCAAAGGAGAGCATTTACTATTCAGAGGCCAGAAGCGGCCTTCCTGGAGTCATGCACTGTAGACCTTCCACAGAGTGTCAAATGAAGACACTGAGGTCAGAGAGGTGGTAGCAACAAAATTTCTGTGAGGTCTTGGGTCAGTGTTGGGATTAGAAGCAATTCTTCACTTCTGGTGCTTTCCCTGGGACCGCCATAGCCTTCAGTCTCCCTCCTGCATCCTCAACCCTTAAATATTAGTCACTCATGCAGACAGAAAAGACTGAAACCAAATCCCAGTATCTGTGGCCCCCAAATTGCCCTCTTCATCTGCAGACACTGCACAAAGAACTCACAGATGGGTTAAGGTCTCTTGTTGTTAACAGTTTTCTAATCCATTCAAGTATTTACTGAGCGACTAAGAAATAAAAGGTAATTAAAACAAGAGACAAGGCATATGTACAATAGAAAGCAATATGTAAGGTTTACTGAATCACAGAGATCAATAAAGTAAAGGAAAAGAAGGTGCTTTAGGAAAAAGATTGCTTCCAGCTTGGAAGAGGGTCTGAGTGGCAACTCAGGAAGGGGAGTGAGATTAAAATAGAAGACCTGAGTCTGGATTGTTAATGATGCTCGGTATGGAGTTTCATTTCTCTCTCCTTTTCCTTTCTCCCCATCTTTGAGCTTAATTTATTAGCAGTGCCCAGGACTGTTCAATGAGCTTTTTCTATACTTGCTTGCATTTTTGCTTTAATATCTTCCGTGGTACTAAGTCCTTTGTGTATTTCAGGAGCCTTGTTTTTTGAAGGGTTCTTGGCCTTTTGGTCTTGGTGTTGATGGTTTTGAGTCTTTTCCATTCTGTTTTAATTCCTGTGCATTTTGGGCTGGAGTATCTGGTATCAATTTCTTTACTGGGGCTTTCTCTTCAGTTTCCTCCTCATTGAATTCATCATCATCATCATCATCATCAATCATCATCATGGTCATCATCATCGTCATTGTCATCGTCATCATCACCATCATCATCAGCATCTTCATCAGCAGTTAATTTTACCTTTTTCTGTGGAACCTTGCTACCACTTCCAGGGGCAGACTGCTCTCCAGACATACTTAAGAGTTTTACCTCCTCATCTTCATCATCTGATTCTACATCTTTCTCCACAGCTACTATGTGCCATCCACTAATATGCACAGGCCCTGACCCACACTTCAATCTGCAATTTCAAAGCCTCTGAGGGAAACTATTGGCTGTACAGACATTTTCAAAATCACCAGTGTCACTTTAATTGGACAGCCTTCATAATTCATTGCCTGTGCTTCCACAGTGTGCAATTCACCCTTTGTACTAGCCCCTAAAATGACTGTTCCTAAAGACAACTGATGCTCATTTTACCCCTTAAAGTGATAATCTTTGTTGGCTTTTTTTTTTTTTAGGATTTTTTGAGATAGGGTCTCGCTTTGTAGTTCAGGCTGGCCCTGAGCTCAGCCTCAAACTCACATCACAGCAATCCTCCTGCCTCTGCCTCCCGAGTGCTGGGATTACAGGCGTGAGCCACCACGCCCGGCACTGTGGTATGTGGTACTGACTGATGCTGGGCATGAGTCTCCACGCCCAGTATTGTATGTGGTTACTGGGAATTGAACCCGAGCCCTTTGGCTTGTAAGACAGGCGCCGGAACTACTGAGCTAACTCCCCGGCCCTGTTGGCTTTTAGTTCACAACTGAAAATGTAGTTCTGGGGCCTCTGGGGGCTCAGGTCCATACCCATTGATTCTTCCATGGAATGGTGGCACACACTTAGGTGGGAGAGAACACGGACAGAAATGTACAGCTACAGCCCCAGAGAAGAGACATGCAGGAAGGAATCACGCCAGGGTCCTGTTGTTATTTTAGGGAGGATTTGTCTCATTGATATCCAACCCAGAAATTATTAAGGGCCGGAGAAAGTCAGCCACTCCACGTCAGACCGTCATGGAGGCTGCTAGGACTGCATGCCTGGATTACTGTGAGTCAGCTTTGTGTTAACATCTGGCCCAGAATGACGCTGAGAGCCGAAGGTTTGGCAGGAGTGTGTGATCGGCTTTGCCTGAGGCCAGCTGTTCTCTCAGAGGATTCCATGCCACTAGGTTCTGTGCTGCCATACTAGGGGTGGCACAAAGCACTCAGGAAGAGCTGGTAGTGGGTCCCGTTCTATCTCAAGGTCACTGTCAAGCGGTGCTCTCTGATTTCTCTCCAGTAGCTCATCTGCCCTATAGCATCATTACAAAACATCCAAGGAGAGTAGCATTTTGTCAGATGAAAGTGGGAAGTTGAAATTAGCCTCAATGTGTTGCTATTGTGTGTACTTACTACTTCAGGAGTTCAGCTATTTGTTTTCCTCTCAATCGATCTGCAGTACTGATCTGCTTTGCTTGAGAACGTTGTTTAGAATGCTAAAATGGCCTATGAAAACCAGAGGCCATCAGGAGCACATCTGGAAGAAAAACAAAGTAAAATTATGAGGCGGGTCTGTTGTGATTTGTATCTAACATGTCTATACTCTGAATCTCATGTGTTAAAAGGTGAAGGTTTGGGAAGGGGGTTGGACCATAGGGGGCGCTATACTGGTCAGTGAATATATCCAGTGATGAGCGCATAGGTGGAAAAAGTGCTTTTGGAGGTGGGCTGTGGTCAGAAGAGGTGGATCTCCCAGGATGATTTGAAATGATGTTCTGGGGTTCTCCCCTTTCTCTCTCTGCTTCCTGGCTGACAAGGATTAAATAGCTTTATCTGTTGGCTTTCCACCATGCCTTTCTGCCTTGGAGCCAGCCAACCGTGGTCTGAATCTTTAGAGACTATGAGCCAAAAATAAACCTCTCCTGTTTTGTTCTCTCAATGGAAAAGTGATTAATACTGAAAATCAGTATTGGGGAACTGAGAACGTTGCTATGACTATATAAGACCACGTGGTTCAGAGATGTTTGGAACTGGCTTGTAGAAAGAGTTTGGAAAGCTTTGGAGATGCACATTAGAAAAACCCTATAATGCTGTAGTCAGAGCTGGTGGATTTTTCTGGCTGATGCCTGGAACCCCAGAATGCTGATAGGAAGCAGATAGTAAAGGCCAGACTGAGGAGGTCTCAGCTGGGAATGATAGCTCTATCAGAACACGATACTAGAGACCATATATATTTAACTCCAGTGAAGAATGTGTTGATGTTTTGCTCATGTTCCAAGACTATGCACGAAGCTGAATTTCCACATGATATGATAATTAGTGGAGGGAAATTCAAGGTAACTCAGTGTGGAGGTTTGTAGCATGAATACTCCTGGCCTTTTTCAGATTTGCAGTGATAATCAGGAGCAAAAAGAAGAGTAGAAAAATGTGAATTTTTTTTCAGTTTTTCAAGAAAAGAAGTATGCACAAAGTTGGGGCCAGGAGAGTGTGGTTGCTAGTAAAGTTTGTGTTATTAAAAAGAAGCCAAGTATTTTGTACCAGAACAAGGAAAGATTCCTTGTCTAAATTTCAGGGAATGACTCAGACTCCACCCATCACAGGTAAGAGATTGTAAAAAAGTTAAACTCCTTTGAGAAATTTTGCTTTGAGAGGAGAGCTGTAAGGTATGTTGCTTACTCAGGTCTGCCTGGGAAAGTGTTTCCTCAAGTTCAACCATCTTGGTACTCGGAGGCCTCTGCAGTCAGGTCCACAGAGTTGCAGCTACCACTGGAGCTTACAGGAGACCTTGGTATCATTGACATGGTACTGACTTTAGAGCTATTCTGAGGGGAAGAGTTGTGAGTCACTGAGGCTTCTACCTAGATGTTGGAGGCAGATATGGACAGTCAGAAACTATGAGCCTGAGAGGGCAGTGTGTGAGGCTGCAAGAGGGTAGTAAAAGGTGCAGAAATTTGGAGATGCCAGGTGTGTGCAACATCTGTTCAAAATAGCTGGAGTCAGTGAGGAGAGGCTGCCCAAGAGAGAGCCATGAGGGCCATGACAGACAAGGGCTATTCAAGTCCTTTGGTGCTCACATTGTATCAAAACCTGCTCTGGATGCTGGACATGGAGCTGCAGGACTTACTGTTTACTGTCTTGGTTTTAGGTCTTGCTGTCGTGTGATTCCTTTCTATCTTCTATTGTTATCTTTTGCACTGGGAATGTCTACTCTGTGTCATTGTATGTTGGAAGTATCCAACTTTCTTGACTTTTATAGGAGGTCATGGCTAAGAGTTTGCCTTGAGTCTCAGAGACTTTGGATTTGGAATGTTCAGCAGTGAGGGAGCTGATAAGACTCTGGCAAATCTTAGCGATGGACTCAATAGATTTTGTATAATGAGATGGACATGAGCCTTTTGTAGGTCAAGGGTGGAGTGTTATAGTTTAGATGCATAAGATCATCCCAGAGTTTCATGCATTCAGAGATGGGGCTTTTTGAAGGTGGCTGGATCATGAAAATGCTCTACTTATTAGTGAATTAATCCACTGCTGAGCTGAATGGGGTTCTTTGAGAGGTGGGGCTGGTCTGAAGAGCTGGGTCGTGAAGGTGTGACTTACAGGGTATATTTTTGTCCCTATCTCTTGCCTTCTCTCTCTGCTTCCTGTCCACTATGAGCAGTGCAGCTGTTCTGTACTATGCCTTTCTACCATGTAGTGTCTGCCTTGGAGCCAGCCAACCTTGAATGGAACCTCTTGAAACCATGAACCAAGATAAACCTATTTTCTTTTAAGTTTCAGGTGTTAGGTAGTTTTTCCCAGTGATAGAAAAGGATTCAGGTTCATGTTGGATGATTTTCAGGAGGAATTAGGACAGCAGGGGCCAAGTCTACAATGGGTAACATCAAAAAGCAGGGGCAATTTAATGAACTAGTGGGTTAGTAAATTTTAGTAATGATGTTGGTGGATTAAACTGGATTAGAGGTTGCAGTTGGAAGAGACAACCATCACTGTGTGTTTGAAGAGGTGTTTTGTCATTGTGGAGGTGGTGGAGTTACCTTGTTCCAAACACAGCAGTGATATGGACTGGACTCATCTGAGCATTGTGCATAGTTCTTGCTTGAATTTGATGGGGAGCACCACTGTTTGGTTGTTAGCAGGGTCCTTTTAAGTTTTGCAGTAGCCTCCTTTCTGGTAAAATCAGAGGGTTGTATGAGACCAGCAGTTTCATACTGCCCCTTTGAGGTCTAGGTTTTGGTGAAGGGGCCTTGGGGGTCACCAGGGCTTCTCAAAAGAGCACTCTTGTCTCTCCAGTTGTATGTTTTGGGGTTTCCATGTTAAACCACATTTTCAACAAAGATTTTGGGGTTTTTTGAGACAGGGTCTCACTATGTATTTACAGGGTCTCACTCAGCATTCTGGGTGCTGATATTTCAAGCATGCACTCTTGGCTAAACAAATATTCTTGTGCCATGCATAGAAGAGTTTGAAAACTGTACAAGCTCTAGGTCTTTCCATTGGTTATTGGCACAGGGAAGTAAAATAAATTGTCCTTAATATACAGAGTTAATTGGATTCAGTGGTCCAGGTATGAACCTCAGTGTTCTCACCATGTCCAGAATTTTGTTCATTTGGTGTGTTTTTTCTCCTGTGGGTCAAGATTCCAACATGATATCTATTAAAGGACTGATTTGACAGACACACTGGACATTTATTGGAATGACATTTATCGGACATTTATTCCAAGAAGTCCATGGAAAAGATTTCATAATAAAAAATGAAACCCATGTAAGATTGGTTCAATACTGTACAGGAGAAGAATGAGAGAAATTAGTAGTGAAATCTATTTTTACCATCCAGCTAGTGAGATCTGGGGAATCATTGGCTTCATTTTATTCCATAATTATTCAACTATGTAATAGGAACAATTTGGGACAAATTAGTTTTTTTATTTATTTAATAATTCTTTGGGGAATAATTAGGCTTCCATTAATCTTTTAAAACTTAACCTTGTATGTTTCTATGCTTAGCTATTTGCTTATTAGTGGTATTTTTCACTCTCTCTCTGCCCTGGACATATAACTGGTTGAATTCTCCCTTTCAAGTACATTCTTGGCACACTTAGAGTCTGTGTGTATCTGTTCAGATATTTGGGAATTCTCAAATTTTATGATCTCAAATTCTGCTTTTATTATCATCATTGGCCAGAATAGCAATTGATTCAACTCTTAACCTGCTTTATTTTTTACTTCTTTTGAGTTGATTATGATGTGTGTTAGTAATGATATTGAATGATCTCCTCTATCTGGGGGCTCAATGGTTGCTATTATCTCCTCAGTATTTTTGTTCTTTCCACCATGAGATATTGAAATTTGCATGGTTATATGAACTTGAGGGAACAAGGGACAAGACTCCTAGGACTAGTTTGTATCAGAAAACCAGCTAATTAGTGCACCCTGAGAGAAAACTGCTCCTCGAATCTGCTCTTTGATTTCCTGATTTGAGCTTCTGCCTTAGATGGAAAAACACCTGTAACCTCTAAGGTTATAGGTCAGGAAAAGGTTATTCCTCAAACAGTGAAAGAGAATTTGAGATTTTTAAGCCATGGTTCCCCATGGAACGTTTTGAGAATCACTTCTCAGATAAGCAGCTAAGTCTACATCAAACCACTAAAACCTGCGGCCCATGGGTGATTCTATCTTCCCCCCATTCTGTCTGACCCCGGAACCAATGGGGTTTTTAAATGATTCTTAAATCACTGAAAAATATTGCATGAAATGTGGAAATTATATAAAATCCCAGTTCCAATGTCCTTTGAAAAAGTTTTATGGGAACACAACCTTATTCATTCATTTTGTCACAGTCTACAGCTGTTCAGTGCCACAGTCACAAAGCTGAGTAGTTGAAAAGAAACCTTATGATCTGCAAAGACTGAAACATCTACTACCTGCCCTTTTACCATAAAGATTTTCTAACATTAGTGTATCTAGAACCATTCCATAGGGAAAAAGTTAAGCTCCTTTGCTTAATGAGTAACCCTGCTGAAGTACAACTGCTTAACTAGTGAATATTTATGTCATTTTTTTGGAGGGGCATTGCTATATATTTTGTCTCATATGTAGGCCCAGGGTGGGCTTTTAAACTTCTTCCTCTCCACATCTTTTTGTTTACAGACACATTTTCCATTTACTGCAGTGATCTATGCTGTTTTTATGATGAAATGCCATATCGTTATCCCTTTTATTTCTTTTTCTCAGAGCCAGATTTACGTGTGTTAATTTAGCTCACAGGTTCTGGGGAGTTGGGTGAGAGTGGGCTTAAAGATATTGGTCTTCAGGGAAGGAGTGCACAGGAGAGAGATGGGACACAGGGATGCAAAGGCGTCTGGGGCAGAGGGAAGGGACAGCAGCTCTTTAACAGAGACATGGTGATAACTTGCTGGCCAGTGCAGCCCAGGGAGAGGCTCCTTTTCAAGATTTCACTGAACTGCCTGGGTTGCAGCTGACAGGGAAGTAGAGATAGAAGCTAAAGGAACTGGGCAGAAAACCCTCACTTCTTTCTGCTTCCCACACCACGGGAAGATAGAAGGCATTCATCTTTGCTTCAGGGAAGACACAGAGAGGGGAGTCGTGTTGTGGAGGAGCCAGGCTAATGTCTGTGCTGTACGTCACAAGCCGTCAAAAATTTACAGGAGGACAACTACATTTCCAGATGAGAACCTCTCCCTAGAGACAGGATCCTAAACGGAAGGGCATATTTTGCATTGGCGTGCTCACTCCATCTGTCTCTCCTAACCATGCTTATTATTTACTGTGGATTGTGGGTTGTTATGGTGATGTGAGGACAGAAACCATCTGCCTCACAGCATCGCAACAAACTTTATGGGCCCTATAATGTTGGCAAGAATCAAGGAGCAGAGGATGCAACATCTGAAGACCAGCTCAAGAGAGCAGACGTTCATCAAGACTGATGTAAGTTACTTTCCCATTTCACGGTGTGATTTCGAGGAGGTTCATGATTTCACTGTCTCATGTCAGCTCTAAAAGTCCCACTGATCAAGAGACATCTGGCATTATTATCAGCTGGCATCATTATCAGCTATCAGCTGATGACCACTGTATCGGTCCCAGTGTCATGAGTACCACCTTCTGAGGCCTTCTCTGGCCTGTCCCTTCTGACCATTCATTCCACCATGTAAATATGGCACCCTGAATGTTACCAGTTTTGTGGCAGAGGCTCTCTATTTTCAGTATAGTTGCTG
Organism: Petromus typicus; assembly: GCA_004026965.1. Lineage (NCBI taxonomy): Eukaryota > Metazoa > Chordata > Mammalia > Rodentia > Petromuridae > Petromus > Petromus typicus. The sequence goes on along the minus strand of PVIR01009495.1, from coordinate 27,070 downwards.
AGCGAATTTATTAGCATTTGTTTCTCTCCATGTAGATAGATGGAATACAGATTTTCATACTTTTCAGTTCACCTTCACAGAAGAGTGGACTTGATCCAGTAAGCTGTGAGAACTTTGGCCACATTCCCCTGTGCTGTGTGCAAATCACACTCACGAAGACACTGGGACCTGCCATATAAGTGCAGTAAGTTTTCTGACCTGGCCATTAACATGACTTCTTATTAACAGACATTTCTAAGAATAATGGTGAAATACAAAAATTAAGTCATAGAAATAGAAGATAATATAGGTCAGTATTTCTTTTATCACTTTCTCAGCATAAATGCCAAGGAGGAAATTTTCAAGAATTTACGGGGGCCGAGGAGTTAGCTCAGTGGTTCCGGCGCCTGTCTTGCAAGCGCAAGGGCCTGGGTTCGATTCCCCGGTAACCACATACAATACTGGGTGTGGAGACTCAACCCAGCAGCAACCAGTACCACATACCACAGTGCCGGGCGTGGTGGCTCACGCCTGTAATCTCAGCACTCGGGAGGCAGAGGCAGGAGGATTGTGATGTGAGTTGGAGGCTGAGCTCAGGGCCAGCCTGAACCACAAAAGCGAGACCCTGTCTCAAAAAAAAAACCTAAAAAAAAAAGAAGAATTTGACTTGTTCTAGGACACAGTTTATCACCTATTCACATTTTGGATGTTGCACATTGCAGCGTGCTCAGCACTTGTCTGATGTCAGTGGTGCCCGCTCCACCGTTCCTTAGCACAACCAACCATGTTTCCAGACACGCTGGAGGTTCCTTGTTGGAGGGCGACATAACATTGGTTGGGAAATACTCTTCTAGAATTTTGTTTTGGATACAGAAGGAGAAATACTCTTTCAAATTCTAATCTTATGTACTTCCTGTTTGCTGGCATGAAGGAAATATAAAATTCCAAAGAACAGAAGGAGATCGAGGGACTGGCTCTGGAATGGCTGTCCGTCTTGTGGGAGCGGGGTGGCCTCTCCTTGCAGTGCTGCTTGGTGCTCACACCTGTCTTTGTCCCCTCTCCAAGTCACCAGTCTCCGCTGTTTTTCCCATGTCTGCTCTGAGCTCCCCTGCTCGCACGTGTCTTCGGCTCCCCAGCTCTTTCTCCTGAAGTCCGTCCCTCTCAGACGCTGGCCTGCTGCTGACAGAGACGGAGACATGGGGATGTGCACACCCCTGCCTGGTGCTATGACTGGGCAGGAAGGGAGTCAGGAGGGCAGAGCAGGGTGGTGGGCAGCAGCAGCCACAGACCGCTGTCACCCAGACGGAGGGCCATCGGCCAGTGCACATCCCTAAGGAAAAGTTTAGAAACTCTACTCAGCCCCTCAGCACCCCCGTAAGCACTGCTAATCTCCATGAGGTTAACTGGGTAGAAAATTCAATATGTACCATGAGGTTAATATATAAAGAGAACTTAGAAGTAAAACACAAAATGGAGAACATGCCAAGAAAACAGTGTGTAGATCAGGAATGAGAAAAATAATAAGACACACTCTGAGCACATATATTTGAACCAATATCCATACTCGCTAGGTATAAAAGTACATGTTATTACAAAGAAAATGTAAAGATATTTGTCTTTTAAATCAATAAAAAATGATAATTCTTCCTGTATTATTGGTAAATGATTAGCAAAATTATCCTTCTGTTGCCAAAAGGAAAATTGCTAATGTTCATGAAAATCTGTTTGGTAAGATTTGGGGTGAATCTGACGATACAGAAGAAAGCACTGAAAATGTCCAGACTTTTGAGTCTGTGGTTTTCCTCTAGGAATTAAGAATATTCAGAGCTGTGAGTAAATAATTATATATTGAAGTTGAAATGTTCATCCGAGTATATTTTATTCTAAAAAAAAGTCTAAGAATTAACTTAGATACTCAGGAAAGATTTGATTGAAAGTTTGTTTTTTTTTCTTTTTTTGAGACAGGGTCTCGCTTTGTAGTTCAGGCTGGCCCTGAGCTCAGCCTCAAACTCACATCACATCAATCCTCCTGCCTCTGCCTCCCGAGTGCTGGAATTACAGGCATGAGTCACCATGCCCAGCACTGTGGTCTGTGGTACTGGTTGGTGCTGGGCATGAGTCTCCACACCGAGTATGGTATGTGGTTACCGAGGATCGAACGTGGGCCCTTGAACTTGCAAGACAGCTGCCGGAACCACTGAGCTAAATCCTTGGCCCTGACTGAAAGTACTTTTAAAACAAATAAATGATACAGGAAACATTACACATAATATCTGAGAATATTATGTGGAGTTAAAGTAACAGATTACAAAACTATTTCTAGTATGATTCAAACTTGCCTGTGTTCCCAGAGATACACAGAGTTAAGAGTTTAAGGAAATGTGTCTAGCTTTTATCAAGCTGGTCCTCTGGAGCGGGCAGGATGACTGGTTTTTTATCTTCTTTAGCGTCTATATGTCTTCTAAAATTTCTACAATAAGAGTTTAGTACTTATTTAAAGAAAGGTTAAAGGGTATCTTTGTGAATCTTGACCTTTACCTTTTCCTCTGGCTTTAGTGAGGACCGAAATCGGGGTCTTCCACTGAACTAGTTCCCCAGTCAGCTACTTTCCAACCCCTTACTCAAAACTTGAGGCTGTTTCATTGAGGCTGTAATTTTCCCTGGGTGGCCATGAGCTCATGAGCCTCCTGCCTCAGTCTCCCTAGTACTAGGATTACAGGCACAAGTCACTGCGCCTGACAAAAATGGTAAGTTTTAAAATGGTAGATTTTAAAATGATAGATTTCCTTCCAGAGTCTCCCAAAGTGGGAATTCATTACAGTCCAGGATCTAATGTTTCAGACCAAAACTCCTTTTCCTCTTGTTTTCTGTTTTTAATCACAAAATGTAGAAAGATTTTCAAAGGCAGACTCAGAAGTAACCAAGCTTACAGACAGAGGTCTGAACCACAATGCTGATGAATTAATTTGCAGAAAGAAAGAGAACTATGGGGGGAGGGAGATAAGACACTTGTGTCCTCTGACCAATCTATTTTCCCCTTTAGTTCATTTTATGGGAAAGTAGATTATAAACAACATCATCTCATGCACAGAGGAGCAAAAACAATTGGTGTTGGTTATAAAACCTTAATTTCATTGCATCGTAGTATTTAAGGGGTTTGGTGAGAGGTGGGCATGGACATATCACCGGACCTCGATAACCAGAGCCTTCCTGCTGGGCTGGAGGCTGAGCTGGATTTACCATGCTGGGACTTCACCAGTTTTACACAGCTTTTGTGATTGATGATGCACCACTGTGGTTTCTTACTGAAGTCAATGTTGCACGTGGACTTTCTGTGGCTCTCAGGAAGTCAGGATTCTCAGCTGCCACATTCTCAAGTGAGACGAAGTCATCAATATGTTAATAAAGAATATAGATGTTCTGTGTGGAAGAGATGTCCACAAGGAACTGGAGGACACACTCTGTGTCTCAGGCCAACTTCTTGCGACCCCAGAGTTCCCCGAGATAGGAAGTGTGGCTAGCAGTGATGCTGGCTGTGGAAAGCAGAACTAGCTGGGTCTGCGAGGCTTACAGTTGAGCTGCAAAACTGGCACCTTTATGAATGAGGTCTGAACATCACTATTGTGTGTGCGTGTGCGCGCGGGTGGATGTGTTTACATATATGATACAATTAAAAAATGAAACAAACTGGCTGTTTTTTCTACTATACTCTTTTGTACCCAATACTCCAATCCTCAAAATGTGTGAGGATTTTTCATACACTGATTAATTCATTGATGGATACCAACTGATTGTGCTATATATCGGTTTGGTCAGATCTGATCTACTTGGAGTTAGGGTTTGACCACACCAGATAAGGGCTCTGTCCTCTGCCTCTTTTCTTGGGAACCACTTGAAAACCCCAGGACTTTGGAACTTCCAACCAGCTTGCCATACACTGGATTCCCACAGCCCCCTTCGAATTTGCTACAATAGCTCACAAAACTCAGGGGCACCTATTTATCTAGATAATATATAGACAGTTACTTAATGAAGGACACTATAAAGGGTATGGATGAACAGGGAGATGAAGAGAAACACATAGGAAGTTCAAAGAAATCCTCAGTGCAGGAGTTTCTGTTTCTGTGGAGTTGAGATGTCACCCATCCCCAGGCAGATAGGTTCCTATTCCAACACGTGGGGGTGTGGGCTTGGGAGTGGAGTTTTGTAAGAAATAAGGGAAAGGTTCTGGAGCAGCCATTGTGTGGAGGGACATACAATAAAGGAGTAAGCCTCCTCTGGGTAACAGAAGCAAACACGACGTGGTAGATTTCTGCAATTATTTTTTGACTCTTAGCTGTATTTTTTGGAGATGACAGTGTTCTGAGACCCAACTAGGTGAATCATTGCTTTATTTATATTTCATTAATTTTTGGTTTATTAATATATATATACAAGATAAATGCAGAACAAGAGAGTATGCCCTGAGTAATACGCCTTCCTCCTGTCTCTGGCTTGTGGCCAAGGGCTGTTTTCCTAACATGACTGGGGAGTTGGTTTCTCATCTGTACATGAAGAAGTACATGTGGGCAAACATGCCTAACCTTCAGGAGAAGAGCAAAGGCTGTGCCTGCTTCTCAGAAGTCTCTCTCTCCTTCCTCCTTCCTCTTTTTCTCCCTTCCCCTTCTCACCTTTTCTTGCCTCCCTCTGTCTTTCCTTTTATTGCGTTGAGGTCTCACTATGAAACCTAGTCTGGCCTCAAACTCCTAATCATCTGGCTTCATTCCCCAGAATGCTGGGACTCCAGGTATGTGCCAAAACCTGACCAGAAGCATGTTTTTAAAGTGTAAAGGTGTAGTTAAATTGCCCCCTATTAATATATATGTTTGTTTACACATACATAGTCATCCCGAGGTATCTGTGGAGGACTGATTCTAGAATTCCTTTGTGGATATCACAATCTAAGAATGCTCTGTGTTAAATTAGCTTGAGCCTGGGACATGGAGGGCTGACCTCTTCAAAAACATTAGCATGGCTTTACAAGCTCTTGGATGAATGAGTGGAGTGGGCCTGTGGGCTGTCACTGTAAACATGGTTCACAGGTCCACGCAGTGTGCAGGTTACTCTTGCTGATTTCTTCCTGCCACCAATTGTCCCAGGCCCCACAGCTCTTGCTCCTCACAGTAGACTCACAGTCCAGTGAGTCAGAAGATGTAGAACTAGAAGAGAATGCTGTGAGCTCCAAGGGCAAGATGGCACCCTCTGGGAAATGGCAGGGGAGAGAGAGAAGGGAGAGGACTTGGGCTTCACTGATTTTTTAGGAGGGTATTGTAAAGCTTGGGTTTCATGTCAGGTGTTGCAGACTCCAGATCAAACAGCTCAGTATCTAGGTTATGCTCGCTCCTCCTTCAGGAAGCTCCAAGCACACAGTCCTGTGCAGGGTTTGAGTACTGGCACGGTGACCCCAGAATAGACATTTCACTTTCAAGCACTTTTCTTTGGATGCAGCCATCCAACACATAGTTTTCATCTTCTCCAAGTAAGAGAATGTGATTTTCCCCAGTGTGTCCACAAAGCTGTGGAGAGGAAACTCAATTGTCACCATTCCCAATGTCCTCATGATCAGCACAGTGGCCACTGGAGCCCCAAACTCATGAAGCTCACACAACAAAATCCAGCCATGTTTCTTTATATCCATGGCAGAGCTTGGGCATTTATGTTTTCAATTATAGTTGGGGAGAAAAAAAAAGACAATTAAAAGACCAGAGAGATGAAAGAGATTCTCCAGAAGACACGCTGATTTATTTATTCAGATCTTCCTCGTCGCCTTCCTTGGTCTAGCTCTCCCCTCTTACTGCCACTTTAGCTGAGAAAGTAATTATAGACAACACCAAAGAACATATGAACACTTTCCTGAGCCAATTCCTGTTATAAACGAACCTTTGGAAAGTAAAGAGCTCCGTAGCAGTTTTAAACATCTCGGAGCCTGGCTGGGGGGTGTCAGGTCTGAGGATCTAATCCATAAAAATACCCTAAATACCTCCACAGAAATTGTAGCCATCTGTTTACATCTTTAAAATGAGTGTCTGAATTGGGATAACCCGGCATCTAATGCATACGCTGTGGATGCAAATAAAGCAGTTTCTCCCCAACACCATTTACCTAAATGAAGAAACAAGTGAGATATGGTGGGATCTCAATGTTTCATTTTACTGAGTTGCCTTGAAGCGAAGCTATGACTTAGAAACTTGCTTGTGTCTCACTCTGCACTGGGCTTCGGCTGTCTTCCTTGGGCTTGGCTGTGATTGGGTTCCCCTGAAGACTGGTACATGTCTCTGTTATCTGGAGTCGGAGCACAGGCAAAGGAGCTTTTCCACCTCTTGCTGGCTTTGATTTGTTTCTTTGAGACAGGGTCTTGCTGTGGAGGCTGGCCTTGACTCACTATGCTTCCCTCAAACACACGGCAATCCTCCTGCCTCAGCTTCCGGGCCCTGGGGTTACAGGCGTGGGCACCACACCTGGCTTTTTATTCACCCTTTGTCTCCTATCAAATACCATACTGCATTACCTTTGGATATGATCTGCTCTTCAGACGATGTAACTAGCTCCCCTGAATTCAGAGCTTGGCTCGGGCCCTTCCAGGGTTCTGAGCTGGCCTGTGGATTGGTGTCCACATTTGTGGTTTTGTCTGCAGAGAACTGTGGTGGTCTTAATCCTCATGAGGGCCATCGATGAAGATTCTAGCAAAAGGTGGAGGACTGCTCTGACCCCATGTATTTCTTCCCCAAACCCTGACTTATATCCAATCATAACTTTTCTTTACCTATGTGAATGATCAAGGAATATGTTCTTCTTTTTTTCTTTAGATTTATTTCTACCCATCCATGCAAACAGCAAGTAAGCAGAATTTCGAACCAAAATACATCCAGCAGGGGCTATGTAGATTTTAAAATTTTCTTTTCTTGGAGAAAATATGCTTTCTGTATGTCACTGCACATTTTATACCTCTGCGTATCTCACAGATACACAGCAACCTTGGCAGTGGTCCCCTCTGCTCCTGTGGGAAGGAAACAGCAACACAGGGTGGGCCCAAAGGTCACAGAATCCATTTAAAGAAATGTTTCAAAGCTCGCCTCAAACATACTTGCGTTTGTAGAAACTCCAGCAATGATAGGAAGCAAACAAAACAAAACACCCCAAAGCAAAACAAAAACTCCTCGGAGATAAATTGTACCGACTCAGCATCAGGTATTCCCGACCTGATTCACAGGGCCTTGGTGAATGGGCATAGTACAATGTCATTTAAATGATGTGTTAATAGGAATTAGTGTGTTAGTATAAAATTGGAGGCATAGAGTAAGGCTTACAGATCTGGAGATGGTTGTCACTGGAAAGACCACTTATCACAATTCCCATAGGTGTGCCACAACACAGGGACCAGCCAGGGAGATACTGCGGCCCCTTAGGGATCAAGGAAAGTGGGGGGACTGAGCCTTTGCTATAGTTTGGGCAGAAAGGATGGGTGAGGCAGAGCCATCCCAGGACTCCCCAGTTGGGATGATTTCCGGGAGCGTTGGCACACCGGAGTCATCCTTAGCTGTCTGTAAATAGTGTCCTGGAGTTGAGGGCCTAAGAAGGGCAGTGGCTGGAGATAGGAGCTTTGGATTAGTTGGTCTGTGTTTGAATAGAGTGTTTCTGGAAGGGGAACCCCTGGAGAGGAGGGTAACTGAGCAAGAGGGAGGCAGAAGGACAAAGCAAAGTGACTCAGGCGTATACTTGGGTTGTTTAGAACAAGGGAGGTCTGACATAGGAATTAGGGTGCATGTTAGAGTAAGTTCACAGACTCTAGAAACATGAGTGACTAATACCAGTGGTGAAAACACAGGTTCCAGGGTCAGACTCTTTGAACACGAATCTTGCTCGCATGTTTCATAACTATTCCACCCTTATAACCCCTCAGGGTGAGCACTGTTAGCCCCATTTCTGATCTGGGATGATGGAAGCTTGAGGAAGTTAAAGTGTGAATATGCTTAAACAGTGCCTGCTACCTAGTCACATGCCAGTAATTGCTATTATTGTTATTGTCATTGTTATTAGTCTGTTCCAGGGATTGAAACTGGCTGCAACCAACCTGTTCATATACATCTAGAGGTTGAAGTTAGTGCCACTACTATCTGGAAGACTGAGATGGTGGAGCCAATTTGTATTTTTTGGGAGTAGGAAGATCTGGTTACATAATAAAGAACCAGACACCTTTGTCTGCAGCAAGCAAGTGCGTGATTGTTGGAGCTGACTGGAAGTAGCCACAGGCACCACAGCTGTGGCCTGGGAACTGAATGTGCTTTTCTTTTCTCCTTCCCCATCAAAGGTCGAGGCAGACTAGTGGAGCACAGCACAGACTCCTGACCCAAGCGCACAGGATGAAATGGAAGGTGGTGACTTCCTGTGTGAGGCATGAGTGTGCATCAGAGATGAAGAGTGAGATTTAGACAAGAGTTTAGTTCCAAATGCAGGACCTGTGTCTCTGTGGCCTTTGTCCTTGTCTAGCTCCCTCAGAAGTCTTGGGTGCTTTTTTTGCACACATTTCGAGTTTGAGTTCCCAAATATTTTTGCTTGTTTCAGCCGAGATTCACAGAGAGTCTTTGGCTGCTCAAAGAACAGGGCTTTTCTAAACAACAGCTTCTCATTACCTAATAACTTTTTTTTCTCTAACCGTCAACTGTTTTGGGGGGATGAAGGACACATGTATGTTTGCGCCTGTTGCTTATCTAGTCTAACGTGGATCTGTGGGCCTGACTACGTGGCCCACTAAGACTCTGCTTCATGGTTGCAGGGTTGCATCTTTGGGATCAGTGGGGGAGGACAGGGGCCTGAGGCAGTCCATCCCCAGCAGGACAGTGAAGCACCGTGGAGCCTTGTGCCCCTTGAGAGCCAACAGTCCAGACGCCTCCTGCGCGCATGCTCAGAGACTATGGCGTGGAGACCTGTGGAGGCTGCTCTGGGACCTGATTAAGAGGAATCCTCGCCAATGAACCGTCAGGACAGTAAGCAGACGCGGTGTCCGGATACTCCCCAATGTCACTCTTCCCAAAGGAGCACCAGATTGTTCTGAAATTGAGTGCCGTAAGCGTTGGAGGCAGAACATATATTTTGGAGAGGCTTACATTTCAAACAGGCAGTAACTCTCAATTTGATTTTACACAGCAGTATTTTAAACAAGGGACTTCCTAATTCTCACTTGCTGGGAAGAGTTCTTCAAGCTGGTTCTTTTGAAGGCATAAGAAAGCCATGAGTTCCGACCAGGATTAGTGTTTTCTCTTTGAGTTGATCTTTGCATCCAACAAATGGGAATTTTACTTGATCAAAATGAGGCTTTGAAAAGACTGCAATGGTACATTAAAAATGCTTTCACTTTTTGAAAGGTAATAAAAATATATGGAAAATACAGAAAAGTGCGGGGAGCAGCAGGGATTACTTCTTCATTCAAAATTACAATTATACTGTACATATCATTATTATTTTGGTGAAAATACTTATAACAACAAGTCCAGGGAGTAGAATGATAAATTTCTTTCCCACCTGTATACTCAGATTTTGTCTTGGGGTAACCATCGTTGTTAAACTGTTTGTATTTTTGTGTATTTTCCTACTCACTCAAATGTCCTTTTTTTTTTTTCAGCGCCAGGTACTGAATCCAAGGCCTTCACATTGATTCTCATCCCAAACCCTTTTTTATTTTTGTCTTGAGTCAGGACTGTGCTAGTTGTCCGCACTGGGGCTTGAATTTGTAAGCCTCGGCCTCCAGAGTGCCGGGATTACTGGCACCATAGTCAGTTTATTACACATTCTTCAGAGGCAGCCCTGGGGACAGCTTTGCGCTGCTCCTTTGGGCCAAGGGTTACCACTTGGGTGGACATTTAGACTGTCTCTAATATTTTTTATAGTGAACCCCGAAAATACTTGAGGGTCAAATCCTGAGGTGTTTGGAAACCCCATTTCTCCAAGTAGCTCCACGCTGGGAGTTAAAGCACAGGAAAGGGCTTTGATGTACTTTTTGTATGTGCAGTGGCTATAATTCATTATGATGGCTTAACTTGAAAATAAAGGAAAAAACCTTATGAATATATCTTCCTGATGGTTTGTGGGCCTTGAATATAGCTCAGAATTGGCAACTTGTCTTTTTCCTTTATATACAAAGGAAAACTAGTCCTATTTTACTCAAATTTCAAAACACTATTTGCTCTATAAATTTATTAAAGAATCAAGCTTTCTTCTGTAATCTGGAACTCAGAGCTGGAAGATGGGTCCATACACATATTGACTTTGAGTTTAGAATCAAGGATGTTTGGTTCTCGGCAGCAGGGCTGCTGTGGATCTGGGGTTTGTCTTCTGGAGGTTGAGATCTCCCAGAAACCTAGTGGGTATGCTGCTCCTTGCCAGCCACCCTGTAACCCTGAGCTCACAGAACCACGAAATCTAGTTTGGAGCAGGCCTAGACGAGTGGGTTTAAAGGTGTGCAGACCCCAAACCCAGCTCAAGCCCAGGCAGGAGCACAAGGCTGAACCAAAGAGGATGGACGAGGTTTAGACCTGAGTTTCAGGAGCCTTGCTGCATTTTGGATAGTGAGAAAAGCTTCTTTAGAAACAGAGAAATTCAACCAGGCTCCCTTAGAAGAAGCTGAGTCTCTACTCTTTTCAGGGAAGTCAGGGTCCTATTCCAGCCCCCACCCCCAGCACACATAGAAGAGCGGGAGATATGAATTAAAAGTCCACATCATCATCATCATCAAAAAAGAAAAAAAAAAACCGAGGAAGTTGGAGCCATAGTGGAAAAGCATATTAATGAGGTCAAAAGTTTTGGGTTATTATTATTATTATCCCTGTAAACTTTTCTCAGACAGTTCAGTGATGCTATTTAGAAGTGGCAGCCAACATTGGGTCTTGTCTCCAACTTTATTTGAGCTCATAAAATGTGACATTATAAATTTAGGAATTAAACAGCATTGCTAATACAGAACTACTTCTGGGAGTGGCACATGAATGCTAATTATCATCCTTAAAATAATCCCCTAGATGCCAAACATTTTCTGAAATAGCTCTGTTATAATAAATACATCTGCAGATCATCTTTTATGAGCATGATTCATGTGTGCGTACAGTTTTTTGACAGTGTGATAAGATGTCGGGAGTAAGAACACATTTCTTCTTTCCCTGAACTTTCCTGGTCACTGGGGAGAACTTAGGTAGCTCTGGTGAATGTGGAGTGCTTTGGTATTTTATTATAGATGAGCTGAGTTTGTGATAGAAGTGATGTCATTTCTGTGTGACTACAGTGTCCCAATTGGATGGAAACTTTTTACTTTTGTACTCGGTTTGTCTTGTGCACAGTTCTCCTACTCAATTCCTTTTGCAGGAGGGCCTGCAGCTCTATTTTACCTATCTCCTTGAACTCCTGAAATCATATAGTTAAAAGTGAATTTCTTGGATAAAGGAACCCTACACACTTGTCTCCTTTTAAAACATTATCATGCAGGGTGAGGTTGAAAATACAGGTACCTTGACATAAAGGTTTCTAGGTGATAGAGGGTCACCGCATTAACCTGTCAGACAGTGAGATCTTAGTCAAATTAGATTATCTTAGAACAGATGTATCATTGGCTGGTAATGAGTCTTACCTTGAAGATTCTATTGTTTGAGGGTTCTAAGAGAACAAGGTTCAGTGGCAGAGAGCTCTGTGCTCTCCTAACAGATTCTGTAGCAGATATGGAAGGAGAAAAGTATAGTATTCAGAGTCATTCTTGGCTATGAAATATCTAGATAATTGGCAAAGGATGAATGGTTTAGTTTTTAGTAAAAACAGGAACAAAAAGTTTGATGAGAAGATTTTTAAAATTTTGTTTCTGGGGCCAGAGGTTTGGCTCAGTGGTTCCCGTGCCTGTTCGATCCCCAGTAACCACGAACGACAATGCTGAGTGTGGAGACTCATGCTCACCAGAAATCAGTACCACATACCACAATCCCAGGTGTGGTGACCTATGCCTGTAATCCCAGCACTCAGGAGGCAGAGGCAGGAGGATCGCTTTGAGTTCGAGGCTCTCCTGGGCTACATAGTGAGCTCAGGGCCAGCCTTAACTACAAAACAAAACCCTATCTCAGAAAAAAAAATTGTTTCTGGGTCTATGAAAGACATGTGGAAACTGTAGGATTTTTCAGTATAGTTTTCAGAATTCTAGGAAGAACTGAGCACTGGAAATGGAGACTGTCCTGGAAGCGCCACAGTTAAGAGCGTAGCTGGACTAGATGAGCACCTGCCCTGGATGACAGGTGTCCAAGGGGAGAGGGAAGGAGGAAGGAGAAAAGCAGCCTTTCAGACATCAGGTGTTGGGCTGCCTGGCCTTGGACAGGAGAAGCAACATGTTTTCAGTGCTTATGTTAAGACCTGTCCTACTGTAGTCCCTAAAGCTGAGCACAGCTCACCTGCTGAGGCCACAAAGTCTCCTCCTCCAGACTAACCCTGGCCCTTCACAGCACCCAGGGTCACCAGGCCAATCACGTTAGAGATTTCTGATTGCCCAGCATGAGGAAGCCACACCCAGTACACAGGAGTAGGAGTCGTCTCCTTCCTTGTTGATGAAGTGACCGGAGTCCCTGTGTGAGTCTGAGTGCACGTTCCTGTGTGTTCACACAGAAAGGGGGCTCACTGTAAGTGTGTATTTTAAAAACATTGTTATTTTTGGATCTCAAAGGAAAATAATTAGCAAATGTACTACTACCTGGAGACAAAATTTGCATCTAATTCCACTCCTCTGAGCTATTCATGGATGAGCCCAAAGTTAGTTTGGGAACTGTGAGAAGCAGGCTTCAATGTGCATGAGACTTACTGGGAAAATGCCTAGGTGGGGCAAGGAGGAGCAAGGTGAGAGGAGAGGAGGAGGGTCACAGGCTCAGCGAAGATCTGACACCCAGGAGGGAGGGGCAGGGAAGGAAGGAATAGAGAGCGAAGACCAGGCTTCAGGCAGTCTCTGAGACAGTCTCCCATCAGGAGTTGCGTGGCTCCCAGGAACGGACCTGCCCTTGTGTCTCTGCTACAGTTAGTCCCTGGCAGGCATCAGCCTGTGGTGGTTGTGTGGTGGTGGTAGCGTCACAGTGGACATCATTTCCAGCACCTGTGGCTCTCTGCCACTTTCGCTCCCTGCAGGGGAAGATGCAGTACGTCTGTTGTCATGGCTGCGGTGGGCATAGTGGTGTGGGCTTGCCCTGTGCCTGGGATGTAACAGCTCACACACATGTACATATGGATATGCATACTTGTCTGGAATTCATACTTTAATGGGTGAGGCATCCTCTACATTTTGTTTGGGACTTGGCTCTCTCTCTCTCTCTTTTATGGCAGTACTGGGGAGTGAACTTAGACCCTTGTACTTGCAAGGTAGGTGTGGTACCACTTGAGCTAAACCCCTGGCCCTGCAACTTGGTACTTTTACACAATCATTATTTGTCTTAAGCATCTTATCAGAACATAATGACACTTCTCACCCTTCACCTGGCTGAATGGAATTTCATCATTCATGCTGCATTTTTTTCAAGCAGTTCTTAATTACTTAGTGTTTAAGTTTTTTCCAAATTTTTATTATTACCAGTAAGTTGATCTGCATTAGCTTTCCGTCACTGTGACAAAATACTCAAAAAAATCAATTTAGTAAAGTAAAAGGTTTGTTTAGGCTCATGGTTTCTGAGGATTCAGTCTGTGGTCCCTTGGCCCTACTGCTTTGGCTGTGGTGGTGGAATGGATCATAGTGGGAGGATATAGTGGAGGAGGCTGGGAAATGAAAGTGATGCACCTCTGCTGACCTAACTTCCATCCATTAAGCCCCATCTCCTGAAGGCTTCCCCACTTTCCAAGACCAACATATGGTTTCAAGTAGAAGTCTTTGGGGGAGGCATTCAAAATCCAGTTTGTAGCTCAGTCACACCCACTCTAACATGCATATCTGTATGCATGGGTAGCTATTTATATAGATTCAATTTCTCTAGCTGGAAGTGTTGGGTCAAGGGGCCTGATGTGTTGACTTTCCATAGATACTGTCCAGTTAACTCTAAAATGATTTTACCAATTTGTTCTTCCACCGACAGCATATGACAGTGTCCCTTCCTCCATAATCAGACTGGCACGAGGTACTGTCATTTTGCCAGTTTGATGAATAAAAAACTGCATGTGGGTTCTGAATAAGTCAATTTAAAAGAGAAGTTCTAATAGTCCTGCTTCTTAAAGGTTTCTCTTGGTGAGTCTGTGATGGAATCCACTGGGATGAGGAACCTGGGTGTGGAACCACAAATCTGCAAGGAAATAGCAAGCTAGATTTGGTTTTCTCACCAACTGATTATGAGCTCTGAAAAGACGCCACAGATGGCACCATGAGAGGCTTCTTTTGAAATCTGGTAAAAGTTTAAAATCCAGAAACTTCTGTTACAATAACATTGTTTTCATTGACCATCAGAGAAAACCAACATGTGTAACAATGGGAAAACTAAATTCTTCCCTAAAGCCTAGCTCCTCCTGACTCGTGATAGTAGGTGATGGCAGAGTTCAGACTAAATTCAGCTTTTCTGACTTCTAATCTGGTATTTTACACCTCGAGCATAGAAATAGCAGTTATTTTTCCATAATTACAGCTAGAAATGCTGGTGTTAGCAAACCTCATGAAATCATCTAATACTTAAGTAATAGAGCAAATGAAAGCTAAAAAGCACTGAATGTTCAATATTTGAAGAATCACAATTTATATTCATGTCACAATCTAACGTGCATTGAATCGAATAATGTGGCTATAACAAATGAAAAGATAAACATGTTTGACCAGCATGCTCTTGGGAAAAATCAATGGTTTTCTGACAACTAACATTTTATGTAGTTACTTTTGGGACTTAGACTGTCCTAAAATGCATATTAATGATAATTTTGGGGTATAGATAGTCTAAGTAGTTGTCCAAATACCTTTACAATTTCCAACCTAACCTAATGTCATAGACGCTAAATAGTCACAGAAGGGAATAGATGTCCTTCAGAACCTCTCACAGCTAGCTGCTCTGCTTTGATCACCTCACCCTTATGCCTGGGGTGTAATTTATCTAAATATTGGGAAATTTGAACTCTCAAGAAGTAATAAATAGTATCTCAATATTTTTACCAATCTTTGATTTTGAACTAAAAGTCAGAGCAGTGTTGGTATCATTTAGTGAAGATAAAAGTTCTGGACTCCCATCTCTGCCGGGACAGGAATTTGATAACATTCATTTTTCCCTCTGAGTTATGAATCTTTTTCTCATTTATGTATTTAAAAACTATTTTTCACTTTTCTGTCAGATTTTAGTCTTTTGTTAAAATCTATCTTTTGTGAAGCCTTTATTTTCTTACTTCTGTATGAATTCTTTGCAGTTTTGGGCTCTGGGATTTGAGATTATATTGATTTTTTAAAAATCCTTTTATTACCATCTAAAGCGCAGGTAATAAAAGCCACACAGGGCAAATGTATGGCTTCATGAGTTGTTTATGAGGCAAGCAGTCTTGTAATCCATCCTCCCCCAGGTGAAGTAATTTTGTCACTCATCTGGGAAACTTCTACGCCCACCAACTGCAATGGGTATCCTTCCTCCTCCTTTCGGAAGTAGCAATTCCCCGGATGTTCCCGCCCTTTCATGTTGCGCACATGCGTGGTCAGTCTGAGCTGCTTCTGCACAGTCTGGTGTCCTTGGCTTCCGTGACCACTGGTCTTACGTCTGTCCCCAGGGTCCTCGTGAGTCTGTTTCTGTGTCTGTGGGATGGTGGGAAATGGCCACTCACTTAGTTCACCTTAGAACAAAAGTAATTTTCTTCTGGTGCTTTGTGTAATCAGCTCAGTTGGCGGCGTCAGAGTTCTGAGGTGGAGACACGAGAAAGTGTCCACGGTCACTGTCCTGTGTCGCCCTCTCTAAGCTTAGGGGACACTTGATTCAGCCGGGTCCTGACCTTCTTCATCTCTTTCTCGGCTTCTGCTTCTTTACGAGGACATGGAGCGTCCAAAAGCGAGGCTTTTGCTCTCCAGTTCTTTCCTTTCTGATCTGGGATTACCGTGCCTTTCTTCACCATCTGGGAAGCTTCTGGACCAGATTGTTTTTGATAACACCAGCTCTGAACTTAATTACAGTTAATCTCTCCTTCTATCCAGGTTGGGCTTATTCTTAAGTTAATGACAATCTCCTTGGGAGAAGACACCTGAGATTTTATGGACTTGAAATTCAGTTGTTTGGATATTTTTTATCCAAAGCTTCCAATGGCAACAAATGGGAGAGGTTTTTAGAAATTACTTTATTTTCCGCCTGAGAAGCGACTCTGTCAAGCAGCTGCTCTCTGGCAGGGAATGTAGTACAAATGTGTCATCTGCTCCGGCCTTTCTGTATCTCCTGTGAATGCTGCAAACATTAAAAAAAAAAAATCAGAGTTATCCTATTTTATCTTAAGCACTTTCCTCCCTTACCAATATTGTAAAACCTGCAAGATGCCAAAGCAGTAGCTTTCTCAGTCTGAGTGTGATGGGAGAGCTTGTTGCTGTGGCTTGGCTTCTGTGGGGACACAACAGCATGTCATTTTGTTGCCTTGGTAAAACACACACACACAAAAAACAAACAAACAAACAAACAAACAAAAAACCAAATAAACTAGTCAGAAAACAAGACAAAGGCAAGGAAGCTGCACCCAGGTGTGCCTCTCGGGTGCGCCCTACCTCTTGTGATAAGGAGATGTTGAGGAGACAGGTACCTGGAAGAGCAGTGGGGAAACAGGGTGAGGCACTGGGAGGCTGTGGGGGAGAACAAGTGTTGAGGAGCTCCCTGAGCCACGCAGCATTTGCTCAGGTACCCACGGGGGCCATCTGGGGCTTAACAAGGTCCGTGCACATTTATGCACACACAGGACGGCATCATAGTGAAGTTAGGGTTGCGTTCCTTCTCTTTAATAAAGGTCCGGTGGCTTAGTTTCTCAGAGTCTACTTCGGTATAAGCTTTCTGTGGTTTTCCTATTCAAGTCTAACTCACTGTCTGAGCTGGGATGCTCCAAGGACAGTTGTTACTCTGAGATTCCCCCTGCAGTGTAGACACTTTGTCCATGTGTATGTGGTCTGCCATCTCCATCCAGACCTGCTTCTTCCCTTTTCTCTTTGCAGGCCTTACTCTTCAATGTACTGTTTGCATTCTTAACTTTCTTTTAACATCTGCTTCCCAGAGGACCCGGCTCACAGTGGTTCCAGGAACGCTGGAAGGAAACAGGTGCAAGATGTTTTTGGGCACGTATCACTCATGGCCTGCTGGCGATAAGCGCTCCCTCCCAGGTGGCGTGGGAGTGGGCACAAAGAGTCTCTGGCATGAGATATTGGCCCCTTTGCAAAGTATTTCTCTTGTGAATTGAGTGAAATGTTCCATGCAGTGATTTAGGCATTTGAAAAAGTATGGAGGAAATAATTCATACAAGTAAAATGGACTTGGTTGTTTGGTTTTAAGTTGTATTAGTGTCTGTTAGAAAAGCTAAAGACAGTTAAAATTGAAAACTAAAGTCAGAAGTTTTCTGTGGTAGCTTACAAATAGGCTTTTATTTTCAACATTTGCAGAAAAGAAAAAGACAGAATTTAGGGTGAAAAAGCATCTTGACATAAAGACAACTGGTTACACAGCTGGGGCAGATGTGTTATGCCAAGGGAGTGTCCCATTCCCTCTGATGAGCTAACATTTAGGAACTACCCCTTCTGTGTGAGAAGCCGTTGCGACCCACATAATGAATTTGTAGGGCACCCTCTGCTAGGGAGTAGTTCTACCCTAGGCCCATCAAGGTACCACCTCATCTATTCTTGGCTGCAGACTTGGATTGGGCTAAGTCTCAGAATGACCTGATTAGGGAAGTCCTAAGGGAGAAAAAACATTGCACACTGAAGGTGTTGCCTGACCTCGTTAGGCTGTACCAACAGAAGCCAAAGGGTACTAGAATTTGAAGGTTCTTGAACATAGTGTTGGGTACATGAGAGTACTGGTTGGGAGGTATTAGGACTAGGTCTTAGGACAAAAACTCCAGGATGTGGTGTAAACTCACTGGTGATGTGGCTTCTAGAAGCAAGAGAAAATAACCATCGATGCTGAATGGAGCAGAAATGCTGGAACTGCCACGTCAGAGACTGAAGCGGGGGAACGAATGTGTCAGGGAAGTGGGCCCGCTGGAGGGGAGATATTAAGTCAGGCCAGAACACCTACCAATGCATTATATTCCACAAAGGCCAGAGGACTCCACTAGAAGCTAGAAGTGGACCATATAGGATATAGAGTGAGCAAGACCATGGGCACAAGCAACCTGTCCAGGTGAGTAGCTACCACTCACCGCAGTGGTTCCATAGCTCTTCCCTCAGATACACTTACTGTACAAAACACGTTTTACCCCCCAGAAGTGCCTGGTTCCTGGCAGTGCGGGACAGTCTGCTAAAAGCGCATCTGGAACACAAGTTAGAGGCGAGGGTGTGAGGGTGTGATGGCCTCTCGGATGTAGTGCATTAGCCAGTTCCCCTCCGCTTTAATGAGGATCTCTTTGTCCCCACTTGAGGGAGTGTGATTACCTGGAGTGTCCAGTGTGGACTTCGTCGCAATCTGCTCAGTTTCAGAGCTGAGCCTGTGCTTTTCTCAGAGTGGTCTCTGTGGGTGTGAAGAGAGCAGAGAAAGTTACTGAGATTCATGTGACCAAAGTGTCACTTCTGTGTGTGTGGGACGGAGGAGGCCTGGCTGCTGTCCAAAAGCCTGATCCCTGGGAATGAAACCCTACCCTGAAGTGTATGGTACAAGGACTCCACCCAGGCTCCTAGCCACACTACGGACAAACTTTTTCTGAGACACTTCACCTTATTGGCATGAGGCTGCCTCTGTGTAACATGCTACATAAGCTAGCTGGGAAAACACGGACTCTGGGAGACTCTGCACGCAAGGATTCTGCCCAACCAGCCGCTTCTCAGGACTCTGCCCACTGGTGATGTATCACTTCTTCTTTTGAATACTCTTATCACTTAACTTTACAATAAAGCTATCCTTGCTTTCGCTTTCCTGTGGCTTGGTGTGACTTTCGTCCTACATGTGACTACATGGTAGACCGAACAGCTGGGTATTAACTGTTGCTATGACAGGGTGACCGAGCGAGACTGGAGTGGAGTCTGACCGTTTCTCTCGGATGAATGACAGCCGGGTGCCATGCTGTGCTGGCCCAGGTGGCCCCAGTGTGCCTTGTGTCCTGAGTCCCCAGGGTCAGTTGTGTGCTGCTGACACTCTCAGGACCACTTTTCCAGAGAAACTGACTTCCACTGGCTTGGAATTTAAGAAGGTGAATTGAAATGTATTTTTCTAATGATTTATTTCAAAAAGGAAAGGCTTTTTAAGAAAATAAACTGTTTGGGGCCGGGGAGTTAGCTCAGTGGTTCCAGCGCCTGTTTTGCAAGCGCAAGGGCCCGGGTTTGATTCCCCGGTAACCACATAACAATACTGGGTGTGGAGACCCACACCCAGCAGCAACCAGTACCACATCCACAGTGCCGGGCGTGGTGGCTCACGCCTGTAATCCCAGCACTCAGGAGGCAGAGGCAGGAGGATTGTGATGTGAGTTTGAGGCTGAGCTCAGGGCCAGCCTGAACCACAAAGCGAGACCCTGTCTCAAAAAACCTAAAAAAAAAAAAGAAAAAAAAAGAAAAGAAACTGTTTACAAGCTGTCTTTCAGGTAGTGGAGAGGATTTTGAATGTTTTCCAAGTAAAGAAATGATGTTCCTGAAGTGATGGACATGTGGATTGTCCTGCTCACTACACACTGCCATGGATTGGGATACCATATTGTAACCCATAAAAATATACAATTATTATGTGTCCATTTAAAAAATTAAAAATGAAACATTTAATGACAATGGATCAAATATTCCTTACTAGAGCACTACATTTGCATATATATATCTTCTGTGTTTGGATTGTCATTTACATTTTGCATTCACTTATGAAAGCATCTAATGCTCTGAAAATAATGAAAAAGGACTTAAAAGTATAAGTATTGAAAGAAATAAAATTTTTCCTCAAAATTTTTTTCTGTAAGTGAGACTGAATAATTCCTAAACAAGTGCTGTGAACTACTACACCGTCTTGATTTTTAAAATGGGTGAATTAGTGGTTTTCCCAGTTCAAGAATTTCCATTTCTATCATTTCCTTTACAGCAACAGAGCTGAAATCCATCAACAAAATCGTTTCAAGGACTAAAATATTTAATGTTAAAAGAAACTCCTGGTAATGATTGCTCTTTAGAAGTCCTCAGAGATAAGACTCGTCAGTGGGGGCCTTTATCAGGAGCGCCTCGCCCGGCCATGCCTGCAGTGAGATTCACAGGAATTGGTACAGCATGTGCTGAGCCGGCTGAGCTCCGACCCCTGAGTCCAGGAGACTGGAAGAAAGCCCATTAGCAACTCTGGTCCACTTTGACTGACAATGTGTAAAAGCTTAATGATCTGAGGGTGGAGAAAGCAGCTTTTGTTCCCTCTTGACTGATCATGTTCCTAGAAATCTGGTCAGAGGGGGAGGAAGGCAAGTGTGGAGCAAAATTAGAATGCTTTAATTGGAAAATGGTGGAGGAAATTAAAATAGCAAGAACAAGAGCCAGTCGCCCAGGCAGATAGTTGGTGACACGAGTACTGCCAAGGGAAAAATAATTTCAGGGAAGTACAATATGCGAAGAACTTTCCTTTGACCCCACACCACGTACTTGGAAACTCCCTGTGCCAATCTTCATTGCTATGTGTAGATCTCAGACAGACTTGGATGGAGACGCACGGGGAATGTTTTCCATGTCTCTCAGTTTTGTGGCTCTTTCTCCTGACCTCACACCGCCACACAAACTCCTCCCACAGAGTGCAAGACAGGGACTTATGGTGCAGGCTGGGTGCCCGGGCCCAGAGTGGTTGGGAAGACTGCTTGGTGGAGAAGAGTGTTCTAAGATGCAGGAGCCCCTTTGCTTGTTGCTGAGACACTAGATCTATCACCAGCACAGAGTGAAGGAAGAGAGATTTATTCCATCTCACTTTTCAGTCCATAGCTGTATGCTCCTTGGCAGGACTGCATGGCAGGGGCTGTGGTGGAAGAGAGGTGCTCGGGACTTTGTAGACAGGAAGCAGACAGTGAAGGGAGTCACTGCAAAGGGAGAAACAATCTTCTCAGACCTACATATACACAGCAGGCCCCACCTGCTAGCACGAGAGCTATAAGCCCTATAATGCAATCATCTTCCAAAGGTCCCTTCTATGACTGCCTGAGGCCTTGGCTAACATGTAGATGTAGACCATTAACAGATCCCTTTGCACTTGTCTTGTAAAGTGGTAGTTTTCTTGAGAGCTTGTCTGGAGGTTCTAGCAGGGGAGCGCAGCTACTCATATACCCTTGACCGAGGAAACAGTCCTCCTGTATTGTGGGTGGTTGTCCTCTTTGACTGAGCATGTGGAACGGTGAGGGAGAAAGGGGACACTCGCCCAGCCAGCCAGATCAGCTGAATCAACCCTAGTGATCAGTGGGGTGAGGGTTTTCACAGCCAGATGGCCCTCACATCCAAAGTGGTAGTTTTCTTTACTCAAGAAAGTCTTATTCTATTAGACATGGAACTACCATGGAACTGTGGAAAAGAAAGGGTAGAGACAAGTAGCTTCTGTTTTAATGAATGTCTAAATGTGTGAAATGAACAAAAGAAGGGTCAAGAGGGAACAATGAGAAGTCCAGCTCAGCCGTCTGGAGCTTGGACAACAAGCTTCCATCATCATCCCACGGATGGCTGCCTAAACTGAGACCTTAGGATTGGCATTCTTATTGGCCCATCTGTCAGGAAAGGAAGTCAAAACATGTTTACATATATGTTCACAGGCATGCATCTGTAGAAATAAGTGAAATGTCATGGGACATCATAAAATCAAAAGTACCTTTTCTTTTTGGACAATTGATGCATGAGTTCTGAAGAGATGGATACGAGCCAAGTTTAGCACACTCTGAAGATTTTGGCCAACAAATTCTGACTCCTAGCTTCCTTCTATTTCTCATATTCTCCTCCTGCCCACGTCCAAAGGTGGAAGGGACAAGGAGAACGTGGAACCTATGGACAAGTTCAGTTTTTATAGAATGTGAAGTTGGAAAGTACAGGAAATGTAGCTAAGGTGGTGAGAATATTTTTGATGGTGATGTTGATATTAGCTAATGCTTAAAGTGCTTTAACTGTATTGGTAATTATAGCCTTTTCAACAAATCATTGAGGGCGTAATAACAACAAGAACAACAATCATACAGTCAAAGCGACTGTCTTAGCCTTTCTTGGTTCCCGAGAAACAGAATCTTAGGAAGAGAGCTTTAGTCTCAGAGAGCTTGAGTGCAGGTTCAAGACAAATGACACAGGAGAGGCGGATGAGTCCATAGGAAATGTGTTGTTCAGCTGGTTATAGTGTGACTTATCCTCACACTGTATCTTTCAGAAGTTGTTTAAGTTATGTCTCAAGACTGTTCCTTGGTGTAAAAAGGGAGACAGACGAATTTGTTTATTCATTGTTGTCTCCCATTAGTTAAAGGAATTGTTCCAAAGAGTATTAACATCCTCATATTTCCTAACTGTGTATATATGCATGTGGGCACTAGTTAGGGTCCTGCAGCATCTTGGGAAGGGCAGTAGAAAGGAGAAAGGATAGAGAGGCAGGGCATGGGAGAGAGAAGAGACACTATTGCAACGCGAATGCCTGCCCTAGATAAGGAGGCAAGGAAGCTATGTGGATCCTGAGAACTGGGCTGGTGCCTACTCAGTGACTAGAACAGTACTTGCTCATATCGCACAGAAATGCCCTCCTTGGTGTCCATCTTCAAAATCACTGAACAGACCACTGTGTTTGTGTGTGTGTGTGTGTTTGTGTGTGTGTGTGTGTGTGTGTGTGTTTGTACACCATTCTTTCCTGAGAGAGGAATCATACATTTCATTGGTCTCAAGTTCCTTTCACATCTGTGGTTAGCTGCAATGTCTGAGTGACCTAAGGCAACAGGGTTAGTGAAATGTGGTACCCTTTCTACCACAGCAGTTTCCTGAAGTTGACGTTTCCAATCTCTCTTTTCAAGCACTTTCTTTTAGCCTGTCAGCTGTTAGCTACTCTGGGTTGGTTGGCCTTTGAGATGACAAACCTTCATCTCCTGCAAGTCTGAGCTTTCTTGTCTTCATGACTATTCTACGCACTGGCTCATTGTGCAAACACTGGGCTAGTTAATGTCTACAGGAAATCATTCTCCCTGATTATTGAGGGACTTTGTCTATGAATGCTTCCTGCAGGGCAGTAATGTGGGAGACAAAGTGTCTCCTCCGTAAGTCCACCCATGATCCTCTTCCCCAGAGTTTTCCAGTATGTCACTTCCAGGTCCTTAACTACCCAAGCCATTTGCCACTGCCCAGGAGTCTGTGTGTATCCTTCATGCTCACTATTTCTCTTGCTGTACAAATTGAGTCAAGTGTGGTTAATACAAATAGGTTCACTAGGGTAACTTGCTTCTTCCTCTTGTGTTTAGGGTCACTTTTTTGTGATAGTACGGACTGAACCAATAGTCTTCTCTCTGAGCTATGCCCCAAGTCCTTTTTGCTTTTTATTATGAGGCAGGGTCTCAAGTTGCTAAGTTGCCTGACCTCAAATTTGCGATCTTCCTACCTGGCAAGCAAGAGTGCTAGGACTCCAGGAATGTACCTCTATGCCCAGCCTGGAGCCACTCCTCAGCAGGGCAATTGGTTGCTTGCTGTTAACACTGCCATATTTCCCCCATTGGTGTGTGAACTGCAGCTGAGTATCTTTTCCTCATACGTTCATCATAGAGAATCCTTATAGAGGCGAAGATTTGAAATCAAAGGAGAGGTCTATGTGAGTGAAAGGAGGAAGTAGAGGTCAAGGACATGGGCCCTAACAGCTCTGTTTAACTGAACTAACCTGGATCTGCTTTCTCTCCAGTAAGGCCCAACTACACACTTTTTCAAATGATGAGTAATTTTCTGCTGCAGAAGCCTTGTTGGTGCTCTAGCTACTAGAGACCTGTACTTCAAATCTGCTATTTCAATTTGCCAGAGAATTTACATATCTTTGATAGCCCACTGTGTATACCTTTAAGGAGGAGCACTGGATTTCTAGTTTATACCATCAGAATAGTAAGGCATCTTGCTCAGCACCTGCCTCTCATGCAAAACAAAGCCATCTGATACACAGAGCAGATGGGAAATACACTACTAATATTTTCAGATATGACATCTTCAGCTTCCCAAATTCAAAGATTTTAGGCAATGTCATGCTGCACTCAATGCAATTATTTTTCTTGTCTTGTTCATGTGGGAGTTCTTGTATCTTATAGAGTTTTTCTTATACCTTTCACCCTAACGTGTCTTTCTAGGACATCCAAAGTATAGACACCACATTAGTCCAAATAGTATGATGACATCAACATACAGGAATGTTAGTATGTTCTGTGTTACATCAAGATAATCAAAGTCCCTGTGAGTCATGTTTTGAGAGAGACTGGGGGGAATGGAGGGGGTTGGTTTGGTCTTTAGGCGGTCCCTGCTGTGTGCATTCAAATATTCTTTATCCTCTCTATTGAAGGAGATAGAGCAGAACATCTCTTCCAGAGCAACAGCTGGACAAGTGGACAACTACACACTTTTTCAAATGATGAGTAATTTTCTGCTGCAGAAGCCTTGTTGGTGCTCTAGCTACTAGAGACCTGTACCATATCCTAAGATTTGACAAGTGCCTGTGCCATATTGTTTCTCTGTAGTGCAGACACCACATCTGGAAATAGCTTCTGCTCTAGGAGCTCCAGCCTGGCTGAGCTTATGGCAGCTCTTTGCCAACTGCTACAATTCATCTGATTTCCTTAGGTGCCAAAACACTGAAAGAGGATGTGACTAGTGTCTTTTAGAGGATTCTAGTGTCTGAAAAGAGGATCCCAGAGTCTTTTAGCTCTCACAGAGCAGTGGTAATCTCTGAAACATCTCTTGGATGTAGTGTTGTTTCAGACATTATATTAATAAAGATTGGGCAGTTTCAGAGTCTTCTGCACGGTCTTCCTGTCATGACAGATTTCATTCCAACAGTCAGAGAGCAAATGTGAGCACTCATCTGGCTGTGGAGTATGTCTATCCGAGTGTACCCTTTGGAGCTTCTCTGAAGTAGTCTTGGAGAAAACTACACTTCCCATGCCTTCTACAAACTATATTTTAATAGAACATCACAAGGGCATTTTATGTTTCTTATTATGAGTGGCATCTCACAATCCTGAAAAACTTTGAACATTGTGGAAATTCCTTTCTGTGCTTTATAGTTAGCCTGGAAAACATTCTTCAGATCCTTTGGGGGGGAATAGTTGGGAAAATATTCATTGTATAGACTTGTGGATTTTTCCTTGAGCAAGTTCTCTTCCCCCTCCTCCACCATTACCTTTTCTTCTTAAAAAGGAGTCTGAGTCTAGGAATGAGAGAATAAGAAAATGAACATGTCACAGAAGACAAAGGACTTTTTTTTACTCCGACCAGTTTTCTCCTCTTCTTGATCACATGGATAATACTTTTCTGTAGGCTGCTGACCTGAGCGTTGACCTATAGAGTACAGACTATGTCATGTCCGCCGCCGCAGCGATGGTCTCTGGGATACCTCCCAAGCAACTTCCATTCCCCCCTTCACTCAGCACGGGGACAGAAAGGAAAGGTGATGGGCACCAGAGACCCATCTTACCTGAGTCTTCTGTCCCCTTTTTCTTCTCCCAGGGGCCAAGTAATTCACGATCTTTAGACGAAAGGTAATCAGACTTGGGCTTATTTCCTTGTCCTGGGGTTGAGCTTATGAGCAGTTAAACCCCAGAGAAGGCATATAAGGTCTCACAGCTTAGTTATTCCATCTTGAAAATATCACATTAAACAGGCTAGTCTGCAAGAGATTTAATCTTCACAATTTGTCAGCACTAGGTGAAAGTCATCCTTCTGAGTCTGGTGGTTCCATATCCTAAGATTTGACCAAATATGCATTGAAAATATTAGGGAAAATTGCTTCTGTACTGAACATTTACAGAATTTTTCCCTTGTCATCATTTCCCAAACAATATAGTATAACAGCTATTTGCATATAATTTACATTGTAATAGATTTATAAGTGACACGAGATGATAAAGTCTACAGGAAGCTGTGTATGAGTTATATGCAAATATTACAAATGTTTGCAGAGTTTGCTGTCTGCTGGGCATCCTGTACTAATCTTCAGACACTAAGGGCAGACTGTAATCAGAGGTGGACTCACACTAAGGAGCTAATGTCTGATTTGGAGGTTACCTATTCCAGGGGTCTTTTGCTTGGATAAATGTGAAAGACTCCTCCTGGCCTGGTTAGGTTGACTGGGAAATTAGAGTAGTCTGCCTTCTGACTTTAGGAAATCCTACTTGTTTAAAATCAATTTCAGATTGATGCTGGTCTTGAAAATTAGTTGAGGTCGTTGACAGCCCAAGGGAATAACATCACATTCGCATGCTGAGATGCTTGATGTGTGTAAGGCTGCACAGCAGGCCCCAGACACACTTCTGCTCTCCAGAGAAGCCGATGAGCCCTCCACCCAAGTTCCCATGAATGGAGCCTCTGTGCTTAACATCTTCACCAGAATAACATTTTCTTTTCTGTTCTAAAAGAAACCCTTTGAAGAGCAAGTTAAAATGTTCGCACCAAGGAAGAACGTTTTATAATTATAATTATGTTACTCTAAAAGACTATAATAAACTTTAGGCAAGTGCTTTCTATTTTATTTTCACTGCAAACAATTTATAAGCAGAACTGTCCTCTTGACATGATAATGAAGGAGCAGTCACTCCCGTCAGCTGGGGCAATTACATTCTTCAGATGACTACCGTAAGTATTCTGTGACTCTTTCTGCTGACAC
Organism: Petromus typicus; assembly: GCA_004026965.1. NCBI lineage: Eukaryota > Metazoa > Chordata > Mammalia > Rodentia > Petromuridae > Petromus > Petromus typicus. The sequence continues at coordinate 113 of PVIR01009495.1, read as the reverse complement.
CTTATCAACTGTGACATGCATATTAAAAAGAACACCCAAGAGAGCTAACTTTATAAACCAAAGTACTTTCAAGAACTTCCATCTGTGTCAAAAAGCCTTCTAGCTCATCTTCT